>JANHZU010007457.1:9891-20464 GCA_032468055.1 Acrochordus granulatus | reverse complement strand
ACACATTTATTGTAAGACATTTACAATTTCTCAGTTTTTTTTTTAAGAAACTGGAAAGAACACATGCTGTTCAAAATGTTAGATATCAGCTTAGGAAGCATGCGGTCAAAACCTCTCTTAGTTTCTAGGTGCATTTTATTCTGAATTTAAGACTGATCTTGTGAAATATGTAAAGGAGGGATGTGTATTTGTGTACTTCTGAAGATTTTCCTAAATTATGGTATCATGTAAGTCAGAGGTAAATGATGATATTCTCTAGTGTTTGCATTTGATCAGCTACTTCCAAAAGGTAATGCTGGGAATTTCAACTCAGTCAACATTATGTTTCAGATTCTTACAACTCTTTTAATTTATAAGTTTTTTATTAAAACTTTATGAATTTTATTATTTTTAATTTTATTTTCTTTTAGTTTTATTTTCTTGAATGACTGATTTAGCTTTATTTTATGATTATATTAAGATTGTGATTGCTTTGTGAACAATACTTCAATTCTTAGAAGAGAATCTTAGCCTAAATTGAAATGATGCCAACCTTATAGGTTAAACTTTCCATCTTGGAGGCAGATGTGGGACAGGGGAATCTCTGCTCCCAACCACTGAGTGTAGCTTTCCCAACAATAAAAATCACCATCATAAGAAAGAAGGGACAGAGGAATATGAGGGAACTGGCCAGGGGCTGAATTCAAACTGCTGCTACTGAATCTAATGCTCTTGTTGCTCTTTCACCCTGTTTGCATGTAATGGGTACAGCAGTGATGCAAGTAATCCTCGACTTCTGACTGTAATGGAGTCTGCCAATTACAGTTATAAGTCATACAGCAAGTCATCCCTTGACCAATCCAGTTTTACAACCTATTTTGTCATTGTTAAGTGAATGCTGCAGTCATTAAGCAAATCCCATTGTTCACTGTGAGAAGTTTTTGCTGAAAACCTGAAGTAAATGCCAGTTTTCATTAAAAAACATCGTAAATGGCAGTCACAAGACCACAAGATATACAAATGGCCATAAATGCTGGCTAGTTACTGAGTGCCCAAGATATGGTCATGTGATCATGGGGGGAGTGATGGCTGTCAGAACATCGGAAATCAGTCGTAAGTATCTTTTGATGGACCTTTTAGAACTTTAAACAGCCACTAAGGATTAGTCATAATTTAAGGACTACCTGTAATTTTGAGACTCTTGGAAAATACTTTAAAAGCTAACCAGAAAAAACTTTAGTTACAGAGAGACCCATACATTGCATCTGTAAAATAACTAATTTGTAAGGTTCATGATATAAGTTGAGTCAACTTGCATCTCTTATAAGAAGCACTGTCAGGATAAAATAATGGAATCCTGAATACTATGAGCTTCTTAGAGAATATAGAAATATGGCAAAGAGATTGGAATGATATTTTCAAACCAGGCATATGAAACCAACAGTATATACAAGGCCATTAGTATAATAGTTAATATGACTATATGCATTTTATTTTTTATAATATTTCTCATTTAACAGTCTTGTAATGGTAGGTTGATCGATTTATTCCTATGTAAACTAATGAAAACAATCAACTTGCAAATACGTTTATTAATATGTAGACAGAATCTGAACAGGAAATTTCTTACAGAAATAACAAATGAATACTGACCTGATACTTTGTGTTTTCTTTTAAAATTAAGTTTATTTTAACTTACACAAAAATATTTGTTATAACAATACTGGGCAGATCTCTAAAGTGATATCTGCAAGTAATCAAGCAAAAACATGCGTATTTGCTGACAAGATCCCAAACTTTTAGGGAACCTATACCTTGATCTATTTGTAGTAGAGATAACATCAGGGTATTAAGAAGGCTACTAAGAGCATCTTTCTAATCCTTAAGGGTACAACACTTGAAAGGACTGTATAGCAACTGTTGGTAGTTAAGTCTTGGTCTAGGATTAGAGAGACTCTCAGCCATGGAAATTTACTGGGGATCTTTGGGCCAATGACATTCTCTCAGTCCAGCTTACTTCCCAGGGTTGCTGCTGCGTAGAAAAACTGGAAGAGTAACACTATGTATGCTTCCTTGAGCTCCTCTTAAAGATAAAGCTTTCCCTGCCAGTCACGACTGACTCTAGGGGTGGTGCCAGCGTTGTAAAAGGTAATCCGACTCTCGGGGGTGGTGCTATCTTCATAGCCCAAGAACCAGTGTTGTCCAAAGATGCTTCTGTGGTCATGTGGCCAGTGCATGGAATGTTGTTCCCTTCCCACCAAATTAGGTGGTACCTATTTATCTACTTGCATTTTGCATGCTTTCGAACTGCAGGTTGGTAGGAGTGGGGCAGGAACAGGAACTCAGCCTCTTATGCAGTGGTGCTTGAGTCTCGAACTTGAGCTGCCGATCTTCCAGCTAACAAGTCCAGCATCTTAACTGCTTGGCCACCGTGGTCCCTGAGCTGGAGGAAAGAGCAAATATTACCCTAGCAATGAAATGCTAAATAAATCATAATCTTATTTCTTCACATATGTGACCATTTTAAACCATCTTTTATATATTAGATCAGTCTTTTCTCTCTGTTAAAAACTAGGGCCAATCAATTTTTAATACAGAAAAGGTTTTATAAGTTCATACCACTCCATCATTGTTTATTTCCAAAAGATACCTATTTAAATACAATCAATAAAATCAGTCCTTGTGATCTTCCAAATGCTCTACCCCTGCAGAACTGATATATCAAAATATATGTGTGCACACGTGCATGTGTTTTTGTTCCTCCCTGAATTTCTTGAAATGCCCCCCTTTTTCAGTGAAAATGAGGTATTACTAGCCTTACAGTTACTCCCTTTTACTGAGTTGTTCCTCTGGCCCTCAGCTATTATTCTTATGAATTCTTATTCATAGGAAAAAGAAAATAATTACTTGTTGCTGGTTGGCTGGTACTGGTGTGTGTCTGTGGAAGACTTGGGAGGCTGTAAGGTTCAGCTATTCCTTTCACAACAGTATCAGCATCTGAGGCTGGTTGCTCAGTCCACCAGCTGTTTTGGCCTCACCTCCCCCATTCATGACTGATGCTGTAGGTCTCCAATGCACACTCCTTTCTCCCTTCCATCAACACTCACACCTGTCTTTCAGCGTTCCTCATTATCTCCTGGCCGTACAGGTGCGGTTCCTTGTTCTCTCAAAGTCCCAAGGAAGCAATCCATAAAGAAGGAGTGCAATTCATAAGGATGAAAGCTCAGGTCAGCAACCTTGAGTCTTTCCTTTCATACCTTTTCACTTGGAATAGCTTGCCATTTGAAACCAGGCTAGCGCTTCCCTATTATCGTTCTGGAACGGCAGTAAACAGTGCCTCTTGATTTTCCTGGACGATGGCATTGAGGGTTAAGAGAATGTTTATGCTACTCTGTTTTTGATTTGTATTTTTCTCTGTATATTGAAAACTATGAAAAACGTAGAATGCATTGGGTGACATACAAATACATGTAATAACTAAAGATCCATTGTAAAAGGCTCCATAGTGTACATCTACTGCCATTTTACAAAAATGCTTTGCTTTTAATGTTGTTCACTATCTTAACATGTAGTGAATATATAGCAGGGAGCATGGATGAAGATTCTGCCAAAAACAAAAAGAGAGCCGTTTATGTTTATCCTGTAGTTCATTATAGGAGTACAGAATTTAGTTGTCCGAATCTGACTCCAAATACAGACATTAACTTGAACTGAGGCAACAATGTGTTTGTGGGCATCAATAGATCTCCACAGATCTTCTCTGGTACTCAGCAGGCTGCCTGTCTCATTTATCTTTTTAAAAGTTTATTTAATATAGAAAATTAAATAGGTAGCTGCATGCTACAAAGTAAAGCAAAACCGATCATCACCCTTTAAAGGTAAAGGAGACCCTGCCAGTCGTGACCGACTCTAGGGTGCGGTGCTCATCCCCAGAGAGTGTTTGTCCTCGGACAGCTCCATGGCCATGTGGCCGGCATGACTGGATGCCTAAGGCACATGGACACTGTTACCTTCCCGCCGGAAGCGGCAATACCTATCTATTTACTTGCGCTCGCGTGCTTTTGAACCGCTATGTGAGCAGGAGCTGGGGTGGAACAGCAGGAGCTCACCCTGCTGCATGGCAACGCTGGGTCGCGAACTCAGGCCGCCGACCTTCCAGCCGGCAAGCTGAGCTCTTAACCGCTTGCGCCACCATGCCCCTCATCATCCCTTAGCATCATATTAATTTTCAAGTTTGGGTTCACAAAAACCCACTAGGATGTTAAAAGGGATCAGGGTGCATGGGCTTCTATACTTCTTAGTAAATAAGTTGCATGCCTATTGTGACAACCATTTTGAGTTGCAGGCAAGTCTTCTGTAACAACAATTTGTTAGTGAACTACCACATGCTCTCCAAATTTCAAATGTCTCTCTGGCTCAAAAAGATGGCCTGCTGATGGACTACTTCCAAAATGGGATGAACTGCACTGGATAATTTCCAGAACTCCAGACTGGGCCCTCAAATTATACTGGGCAAGTGGTCTTTGCAGCCTTAATATATAGAAACATCCATACTGAGTAAATTCCCAAATCTTTCCTAGAAATCTATTTTGTTTTCCTGTACTGTTGGCTCTATTCTTTTTAACACTATCATGTCTCATAATGTAAACCCTTTGGACAAGGGCCATGCCACTGCTGTGCTTTGTATGGTGACACTAAGCAAATGTAAAATGGTAACAGCAATAGCATACTTCAGCAGAAAGGAAGCTTCTTAAACAGCTGCTGCAAAATTTAAGTGATGGCAACAGAAGAAACAGTCAAGTCCAAGAGAAATAGCCCAGATGGCTGACTGAGATTAAAAACAGAGCTTCAATTAATCAATGATCAAGTCATTAATTGAACAGATTAGTCGATTAATATTGTTAAGCCTCCATCTTATTCCAAGAACCATGCAATAATTGCTTCTCACTTTCCATTTGTTTTGTTATTTTCATTTTCCCCCCAAACTTAATGTCTGGTATTATTCTGTCTTTAGAAATGTATTGGCTCTTGTCATATATTGTTCGTTTCAGCCATCAGCTTTAAAGGCTTTGTTTTCTACATGTTTCTATTACATCTACATGATGCCATTGTTAGGTAGATTAGTTGATGGTATTTCGTTCGTTAGTAGTTGATGGTTGTTTATTTGCTAGTAGTTGGTGGCCTGTGCCTGCTGAAGAGAAGTGATGTTATTGTCCCAATGTTGGTCAACATATTTACAAATAGCTCAATGAAGAAACAGATGAAATACACAGGATTTGTTGGGCTGAAGAACTGGATTAGACAAAACAAATTGCCAGAGGATGTAATATGAAATTCTGCATCTAATTGGAAAAATCAGGTATAGAATTTAACTAGCAAACCCATGACTTGTTGAGTCATAATTTCAGAAGTATTTCCTTACCAGATTCCTCAAAGCCTTCAACAATAGTAGAGCTCGTAATATACTCAAAAAAGTATTTAAAATTCAGGGACATATTCAGAGATGTATCTATCCTGAAAGCAGCCCATGTTGAATTGTATAACATACTCAAACATAGTCAAACATCAGGAATTGACCACAGGAAATGTTTGATGACATTTTGTATTCTGTCATAAAACATTTTATGATCAATTTTATGTTATAAAATTTGCCAAATCTTAATTCCATGGCAGTCATTCTGTATGTTAGCCCCTTTGAGATACTTTGGTTGAAAAAGTTTTGCCCTATGATGCATCATTTTGCCCATTTAAAGATTATAAATATGACAGTTTTATTAGCTATACTAGACAACCTGTGACCCACTGGGTTATCATTTCAGAGATATTTCCTTACCTAAACAGAAAAACAGAATGACAAAGCACAAAAAAGCAGTGGGAATGAGAGTGACTTCCGACTTCCTGTCAGGCAGAATTTGAGGGTCAAAGCTTGTAGAAAGTTTGTCAGCCAGTCCAGGTTCAAAGTCAGGGTTGTGAGGACCATAAGTCAAAGCACATGCAGTGAGAGTTAATGGGTGATTGTCATCAATGGAGAACTTGTGCTTGCTCTCCATTTTAATAGAAGTAGTCCTGGTGTACCTCATTTACACCAGGAGACTCACCATTTACGAGGTGAGTCTCCTTCTGCCTGAGAAGTCTCTGAGCAATTTTGCTCTACTCTCTTTGCAGCCCACCAAGCAATTAAGTTGGGAGAGGATGGTAACCCCACTCGCTCATCTTCAGAGAGCAATGGCAGCTGTGTCTGCTGTTTGTGAGACCGGTCTATCTGGCCACTGGAGGGCTAGATGGGCACCAGGATCAGCATGCCAGTACTGAATTGATCATACATTTTCCAAATTTCAATCCCAGAGGAGTCATGGGTCCTGGATTTTGGAAACTACATTCTGTAAGTTAGCCCATTTGAGGTAACTTGGTTCAAAAATTGTCTTATGATGTGCTGTTTTCCCAATTAAATATTGAAGACACAAGAGCTTTAGTAGTATATATAGATGGATGTATAATTTCTTTCCAGATTATTTAATATGTGGCAACTTTCTCCATTATGCTATTCTCCCATACTGGCTGGGATTATAAACCACATATGTCTGGAGGGCTCAGGTGTCTTCATTTTCAAGGGAGAAATCATTATATCCTGAATACTGACAAAGATGAAATTTTATATAACTATTCAGCCTTTTCAATGAGGGGTATTTTCACACTAGCATTGCTGTCATATAATTGTTAGAAGTATTATAAATGATAACTATTTGGATGAAATTATTTGGCGTCAGTCATTTCTTAATTTTTAAATAAAAAAAAGATGTCTTCAGTTGGAGAAATCATGCCAATGCCTTACTAGGAATACCATAGCCCTTTCAGGATGCTTCTGCTCAAAGATCCTTCTACTTGGGGAAGTGGGCACAAGAATCTTCATAGATGGAGCGGAGCATTAAAAACGCATGCTTGGGTGGCATTGCCAGTCCCCAAACTGGATCTTTATTATTTTACACAGTAATAGGCTTGGGAGAGAGTTGCAATGTGAGAAAGGGAAAAGAGACTTCCCTTTTCTTGAAACCTCCCCTTGAGAGTGTACAAGATATAAATTTATGAATTATTTAAAACTTTATTTTAACATTAATAGCATAATTAGAGTACAAAAAATTGTCACAGTGTAAAACATTTGGTTAATTAGTTTTGCCTTCAATTCTTCACTAACAGTAAGGAGGGTGATTTACTAGTCTCTGTGTTACTAGTAGAGAACTTAAATTGCCTGCCTAGGACTGGCGTCCTCTTTCTTTTTTAGAGGCATGAACAAGATAATGGCCTTTCTCAGTCACTGAAGTACTGTGAATGCAGCCAAAGTTTTCTATTTTCTACTTGCATTGAAAATCTTGTCCTCCACATCCTCATACACACACACATGGATGCACACAAGCACACATACATACTTTGTTAGTTTCAACAATATTGTTCCATCAATCTCTTTTTGCAAATGTTTGAACAGCCTATAACATATATATACACACTCAATATATTGAGTTGTTAGCTGTTCTGAGTCCTTTGGGAATAAAGAGGTTAAAAACTGAAAGAGCCAGAATAGGATTCCGTAGCTTGTATGTTAAATAATAATGGATCAGGTAGGGAATATCACTGAACCTTCTCCAACTCATGCACACCAAAATCTGTAACTGCTGAGTAATTTCCAGGATTACAACTGCTATGTCCTGAATTCCTGCCATGCCATGGATTCCTACAGTATGTTGCTCTAGTTTATTAGGTTTGTCGGTACAGTGTGTGAATCCAGTATTGTGATTTGCAACCACTACAGGTGATGGCTCTGTGACTTATTTAAAGGTGTGGCTTATCCACGTGCCTGTGGCTCAAACAAATCATGGCTTAATTCAGTACAATATCTGAACCTAGCCACTGAAACATAATAAGGGCCACCTTTCACTAATGTTACTATTGTCAGAAGATTCTGAGGCAGGGGTCCCCAAGAGTCCGATCCAAGCTGGGCAGAAAATAATGAAGTGAAGACGGTTGCCTGAAGAAGAGGAGTTTATTCTGACAGCAGGATAGAGTACAGCTCTCAGAAAGTGGGCTGACAAAGAAAAAAGGCAAGGGATGGCATGTTTAATAGACACTGGATTTTTTGTGGTGTAGAAAAGTTTTGCGGAGTTTGATTGTGTTTAATTTGGGTGATGGTTCTTGATGGTCCCTTGGTTTATGTAAGAGCATTTCCACCTAGCCTTGAAGTTCTGTTCTCTCTTGTTTCTGTATAGTTCTTAGGAAGTTTATCTGGCCTTTCCTGGGAGGGTGTGCTGCTTTTAGTGCTAATCTTACTGCCTCACCTGTTCCCGAGCAGATAGAAAGGATCCGCTCTTAGGCAGATTCATGGCAATCAACTGCTGTGTCTCCCCCCACCGGCTCACTCCCTGTTTTTACAATCTGGTTACTTTAATACTTATAGAAAACTGCCAGAGGCATTGATAATCTGTGAAGGTGTGTATAAAAATTCTTCAGAAAGGAGAGTTAGGGCTTCAAAGTGAATTCTACTGAAGCCATATTTAGAGGAGAAATGAAATGGCTGCAGATTTACTACAGCACAATAGCTTGCACCTGGTAACTTACATAAGGAGAAAAATATGGACCCAGTAATCACCTAGGCACGGGGGGGGCATTTGGAAAAGAGCTTCATGATGAATCTGATGGGGTGAGAGCATTTTTAAAAGGCTTGGGCATTCTACACTTGGGACAACACATAATGTGCAATGGCATTACTGTGTCTTCAGTAGACATGCAAACAGTTTGGAGTCAACTGGCAATGTTGTGTATATGCAATAAGCACTACCATTCTGTGTTGTATGTTCATTTTATAGATAAACTGATAAGGGTCAGAAGGAGGAAGATGAAACTCATCTCTCAGATTACAAATTTCTGCCACATAATTGTCTAATTGACCATGAAAGTGTGACTGTTTCTAGTGACTTAGTACAATATCTGATACAATACAATACAATTCTGTAACTAATTGTGAAAAAGAAATTTCAAATTTAAAACTGTAGATATTATTACCAATATTATTTTCTAGTGATTTATCTTTTTTAATATATTTGTGTTCCTTCATTTTCCCAAGGAGTTCAAGGTAACCTGCTCAGGAATCACTGATTTCATCTCTCCAGCAAACCTATGAGATAGGTTGAACTAAGAATAAATGATCCAAAGTCACCCAGTGAGTTTTCCAAGGCTGAGTGTGAATTTGAACCTTGGTCTTACCAGGCTTTTATCACATTGCATGACTCACACTGTGTCTATTGAGCACTAGACTCATGTATTCTCTTTTCTGCTTGAAAATCCATTGTCAAACCACACCCATCAGAAACCATATAATTCTCTGAACAAATTAAAGAATAAAATATCTAGTTCTGGTTATTGCTTTGCTTAGCATAGCAGCCATAAACAGCAGTTACTGCAAGCTGATATAATTTCACTTATTTATTTTGATCAATCCGATCAATGCAACATAGCTGTCAGCTGTTATTAGTCATTACAAGACATTCTGCCAAAAGAATAAGGCTTAACTGAATGAACCTAAGTTGTCAACATTTAATGTAGTCAGCAATATGTGACAGAAAAGCTTAGCAATAACCCTTTCACCAGTTAAATATCAGTAGTATAACTTTCATGTGAGTCAATTTGCTTCCTTGAAAATGGATATATTCTAATGATATACAAATATTTGCCTGTCTGGTTCAAACTGATTAATGAAATTCAGCCAGAGTAGCCCAACCATCTTCCAGCAGCATCACCATCTTAATGTTTTTCATAACTTTGATTTTTAGTGTGTTTTTTTCAACCCCAGACCTGTTTAGATTTTTAGATACAGTATTTAGCTCCTTATTTCACCTCAGTTCCATTTCCCTCCTCATACAATTACATCTTCTAACTACAGAACTCCTAAATTCCTGTTTTCCAGGCCACTGATTGTGCTTTGGTTTTTCAAATACAACGATTCTCAACATTCAGTTTTTCATTCCTTCATTTCCTTCCTTGCTCTAATAACAATACCGTATTAATAGCTCCTATGTTGTTTTCTTTATTTAATTTCTATGTAAGAGTGGAAGGTTTTTTCTTCCCTGTTTTTCAATGGTCCATCCTTTCCTTAACTTCTAGTCTCATTTTAAATTGTAGCAAAACATTAGAACAATATAATAAAAGGATCCATGAAAGATACAGCTAGTCCAGCATTCTATTTCCTATGTTGCCTTTGGGAAGCATTGTAAAGAAACATGCATGCTTGGGGCAGTACAGTATAGAGCTAACCATAATAAATTATTCATGGATCAATAGTTCTGAACCTTATCTCTCTTGGTAATCCTTCCTCGCAGGATCAGCCAAGATGGTGTCTCTTAGATGTAATGTTATATGTGATGAAGTTTCCTAGTGGTGTTGTTCTGAGAAAAATGTTTTGCTCCTTTTTCTATCGGAATACTGCTGAGGTGAAAAACAGATTTTGGAATAAGATCCATTAGATAATTTTAAAAAGAACAGAGCCATGGTTGAAAAAGTTCTGAATTCTACTGCATAGAATATTCCGTTGATTTGCCGACCAGCAATT
>JANHZU010007456.1:34820-48525 GCA_032468055.1 Acrochordus granulatus | reverse complement strand
TGTGATTGTCTGGATTTGTCTTCATGTTTTGTCTCTCATAGTTGAGGTGTACCTATGATGACAATTACAGGACTCTCTCATCTTTTGAAGTGGGAGAACTTGCACAATTGGTGGCTGACTACTTTTTTGCCCCACTGTATGTAAGTATCTTAGACAGAACTTCTGGGTTAATTGAGAGTTTTTTTGCACTTTGTCATATAACAAGAGGCAGGCATTCAGCTGAATGATGGCAGAGGGGGGAAAAAACTGTCCCTGTGTCTGTCTGCTTTGGCATGCAATATCCTCTAGCACCATCCAGAGGGAAGAGGTTCAAACAGATTGTGTCCAGGGTGAGAGGGATCTGCAGATATCTTCTCCGCCCTTTGCTTGATCTTCTCAGTATGCAGGTCCTCCATGGAGGGCAGGCTGGCTGCAGTTATTCTTTCCGCAGTCCTGACCGTTTGTTGGAGTCTGTGCCTGTCCTGCATGGTTGCTGTGCCAGACCAGACAGTGACAGATGTGCAAAGGACAGACTCAGTGATTCCTCCATTGACCTGCATCAGCAGCTCTTGAGGCAGGTTGAACTTTCTGAGCTTCTTAACTCCGAGAAACCAGCGCCCTCACCCTGAGATATGTACACTCCCTAGACTTGCAAGAGTGGGTGGTGATGCAGGGTAAACCGCCAGTGAGGACAGGACTAGAGAAGATCCAAGAGTGGAGAAACCAGGTTGCTGGAATCTAAGGCGGGGAGGGCCATCCATTCACTGCATGGGTCTCTGTTCACAGATGGCGAGAGGAGGCGCTCGGGGCAATGGGCCGGCCCCACCTATTGACCGTTTGGGCATCGGGCCCTACAACTGGAATACAGAATGCCTTCGTGGGGATGCAGAGGCACCAGGATGGGCCACATCTTTTCCTCAAGCCCTTGGTTTGGCTGCCTCCTTCAGGTCGGAGTTTAGCCGTTAAGTCAATGCATCAGTCACAAAAGCAGGTCTAGGCAGCGGAGAATAAATCCATTTTAGGAATCACAGTCCTCCCTGCACCATGGATATTTTACTGATTGAGAAATATTGTTATGACCGTTGCCCATAGTAGGTGTCTTTTAAACATAAACAAGCAAAAACCAATCACCAGAGTAACATATTAAGGAAACCACCTCCCAAATTAAAATAATCCACTTTTTGCTCTTACACCCTGTCCTGGGGCCAGCTTTTCAAGGCTTTTATCCAACCTCATAAAACTGGCTTGGATTTTAAGAAGGTCTCCTCCATGCAAATCAAAAGTAAAAAGAGAATCTTGGAAATAGAATGAATTCCCAATGTCTTTTTAATGAGTGAATTAAGGTGGAATTGCTTTGTAAGACTTGGACTGTGCTGCCTCTTCTTGGATAAATCAGACTTTCTTCCCACTGCCTCTGACAGCTTCCTAAAAGATGAGGGTGGGCAAGCTTTGGGTAGGACTTTCCAAATGAATCCCGTCTCTCTTCCTCTCCTGTTTTTATCTTAGACACCCTAATTCTCTTTCTGAACTCACCCACTTAGAATCTCGGTGTCCCATTACTGCTAAATTTTCAGTTTACCATCAGACTTACCAGCATGGACATCGCAAGATCCAGACTTTCAAAACTTGGTACCATTTTTGGAACTGTAGAGTTGGAAGGACCATAAAGATCATCTTCTCCAAAGACAGTGTAAACCATCCATCTGAGAAAGATGTCAAGCCTTTCCCTCAAAGCCTCTAGAGATGGACAACCCCAAACCCTCAGAGGTAGACTTCCACTATCGATCTCTGAACACCCTGAGAACAACCTTTAGGAAGTTCTTTCTTCTTTTGGAAGAAAATCTAGTAGCTTCAGCTATTTCTGAGCCTAGTTTCTGTGACCTTGGAAAATAATTCACAACCCCACCTTTTGTGCAGCTTCCCTTTATGTCCCTGAATGTGGTCAACATGTCTCTGATAAGTCCTGTTCTCTTCCAGCTGAACATTTTCTTAAACCAGGTGCTGCTTTTTTGCATTTATAACCACCGTCAAAAAGATCAGAAGCCACTTCTTCATGATATTTTTTTCCTATTTCTCTTATTTCTATTTCTGTTTTCTATCTTACTATCCATTCTTCTTTCTTATCTTCTTTGTTTCTTTTCGAATATTTGTATTGTTTTTATCTTGTTAAAAATATTCAATAACAGTGGTATTTAAAAAAAAGGCTTGGGTATCCACAGGGGAGGCCAAATGATGTTACCTAAGCCATGACATCACCGTGAAAATCATGTAAATGATGTGCTGTACGAGTTGGGACCTCAGTTATGGATCTCTGGAAGTGCAGTCTTGGCCTTCCAAGGAACTGAGACCCCATCTATGCACGTTGAATGATCTCATCACACTGAAACACATCTTTTTCCCTTCTGCTCTCCTTATGTCTTTGAACAGCCCTCAACTCATCTTTGATGTGGCCAACGCTACAGCCACTGAGGTTCGCGCCAAGCACAACTATTTTGTCTCTGTTGGCTTTTATAATGACCATACTGGCTTGAGCTGTTTCAGCCCAGTCTTGAACATCATGCGGCACCCGCTCTGGGGCAGGAATCAGGTACAAATGTAGGGCCATGGGTGGGGAAGGTGAGGATTGAGGTCCAGCATACCTGGAAGCTCCCAGATCAAGGAGCAGTTGTCAGGGGCTTTGAGAGTCACAAGAATAGTCCCCTAAAATGAAACATTGCTGAGTATTTCCAAAAAAAATGGGAAGAACCATCATTGATTGCTGAATCTCAGCAGGGATTGCACTAAAAGTTAAAAATATTCCTGGTCCGGGCCATAATAGCTGCCTGAGCTGAAAGAGGAGTCCCCAGAGTTAGGTTAAAGCGATCTTGAGATTGTTTGATCTTTAGAAATTTAAGAATTTAAAGTGCTGGGTTTCTTATTCTCAGAAACGGGATAAACAGAAATAATTTAACTATTTAATAATTTAATTTTAATAGTTAAATAGAAATGAGTGATGCACTGCTCAGAGGCTTTCTTTATCCTTTGGTCATGGCTATTAGCTCTAGTTCTATAGTTTGAAGGCTGATAATCTGTATTTCAGAGGTTTAGCATTACAGTATTGACAGTTTGCCGTGTTATATTTCTATAGTTAAGAATTGCGTTGGTCTGGTGTTTCCCGCTGTATATTTCTTTCCGTTCCTTTGCCTGATTATTCTCATTTTACGCTTGCTATTGACTGAAATAAAAACGGGGTGGGAGCAAGAGGATTGGGCTGACCAGATTGCTTCTCTTTCCACTCTTAGGAGACTTATGGGGAGGATCCGTATTTGACCACCCAACTGGGAATTGCATTTGTGAAGGGGCTGCAAGGTGACCACCCCCGTTATGTCAAAGCTAGTGCTGGCTGCAAGCATTTTGATGTCCACGGGGGTCCTGAGAACATCCCTGTGTCGCGGTTTTTCTTTGATGCCAAGGTCAGTGAAAGAGGATCACAGGCGGCGCTTCAGCGATGGAGCGCCCAGTGGACTTCTGAGTTGGGCCCCTTCCTTGCTGCCGATTTCTGGTGTTACATCTATTGATTTGGGTCCCAGCGGCCTGGTTTCTTGCAATCCTCGAAGCAAGAACTGAGGCCGCATGCAAGCCCCTCTGGAGAATGGAAACAGGCACTCTGTGATTTTGTCCCTGCTGTCTGGGTTCTTGAATCAAGGTCCATGATCGTCCTTCACGTATTGGTGTTGTCTGAATCTGCATCAACCATCAACTCCAGTTAGCCCTAATAACCAGGATACAAAACCAACCCTGAGCCATAGATTTAAATTCTGGTTTCGCAAGCGTAGGACCTGAAGCTGCTTCGGGTTCTGATGATACATTTAAACAACAGCAAGCTATCCTTAGAGAGTCTTACCGAGATGGTAGCGGCAGAGCCAGGAAGCAGTTGCCCTCGGAGCTGAGTGTCCTTGTCTCCCGAGGAGCCAAGGGCTTTGCCACCCTGAGGAAACAGGGTGACGTCCGTACTCAAGGCAAAGGGTTCCCCTGCCAGTCATGGCCGATTCTAGGAGGCGGCGCTCATCTCCGTTTCACAGCCGAAGAGCCAGCCTTGTCCGAAGGCGCTTCCATGGTCACGTGGCCGGCATGACTACGCCGAGGCGCACGGAATGCTGTTCCCTTCCCACCAAAGGTGGTACCTGTTCATCTACCTGCATTTTAAATGCTTTCAAACTGCTCGGTTGGCAGGAGCTGGGGCAAGGAACAGGAGCTCACCCCGTTACGTGGCGCGTGGGTATCGAACTCGGTCTGCCGACCTTCCGGCCATCAAGCCCAGCGTCTTCACCGCTCGGCCCATGCGCCCCTAAATGTGAATACTACCTGTATTCTAACCCAGCTAAGAGGTAATGGTAGTGTATCTTGTGACAGGTGGAAGAACGCGATTGGCGCATGACTTTCCTGCCTCAGTTTGAAGCCTGTGTGCGGGCTGGGACTTTCAGCTTTATGTGCAGCTATAACAGGTATGCTCTCTCTGGGACCCCCGTCCCCTTCATGAGCATGCTGAGAAGGCAGTGATGAGGATGTCGTACATAACGGCATCACCACGCACAGGACATCCCGATGGCTTGTCCTTGATCGTCGAGTGTAGCTCACCATTGGTGGTAAACTAGAATTTGTCAGAGTATTTTCAGAACTTTTCCCAGCCTTCAGCAAAGATGAGTGAACCCTCAACCGCTCGGACTGCATAGCTGTGGGTTCCCCCCGCCCCCATTTTTTCTGTTACCTGTCATCTTTGCTGCGCTTTATTCTTCATTTTTATTTTCTTTATTTTTTATTCTTTACGTGTGAGTTGCCCAGAGTCATTGGGAGCCAGGCAGCATGCTAATGTCGTCAACTCCCAGAATTCCCCGGCCAGCCATGCTTTTCAAGGACGTGTTCAAACAGAGGCTGGAGAGCTCTCGGTGTGGGACGTTTGGTCTGCACTCCTGGACCGAGCAGGGAATTGGGCTCAGTGGCTCTCTCCCAAGCCGAGGCTCTGTGAGCTCTTGAAATAAAACCACATGCCAGATGTTGTGTCGTCTGACCTGGGCCTTGGAGTCTGACGCCGCTCGAAAGCTCTGCGGTCTTCTTGCAAACCGCTTGGCGCGTACAGAAGAGCTCACTCGCGTGATGGCTTGTTAGCGCAGGAGGCGATGACCCCCAGGAGGTCACACGCGTCAGTCCGCTAATCGTCCTCCTTTGGTTCCTCTGGCAGAATTAATGGAGTCCCAGCGTGTGCTAACAAGAAGCTGCTGACGGACATCCTGCGTGACGAATGGGGCTTTCGGGGCTACGTGGTGAGCGACGAAGGTGCTGTGGAGCTGATCATGGTTGGACACGGCTACACCCGCAGCTTCCTGGAGACAGCCATCGGTGAGCACTGCCAAACCCGGTCTTCTCACCCGCACGTTGGAAGCTGCTTGTAGCCTAACTTCAGTCGTAGACTGAGTTCCAGGTGTCCTGTTAACGTTGCTGTCTCGCCTGGAACCCAGGTTTGTTTCCGTCTGTCCTTAACGTTCAGCGTCCGGGCATGATCTGCTCTCCCAGGCCCATCGAAAGATCAGCACGTCGACGTCCAAAATTCAACCGCGAGGATTAGCCTCGCCGCTGGCAACTGTAATGTTATCAGTGAGAAGTAGAAATGCAGAAGCTCTAACGTGAACGTGGGTAGTTTCAGATGAGCTCTGCCCCGAGAGGAGTGCCTTGAAGAACCCGGCGTTGTTGCAAGACGTAAGAATGGCGTGGAAGAAAACAAAATCCCCTTGGGCTGAAGCAAGCTGTTGGCCGCTCGTTCGATGGAGGAGGATGTCTGTATTCAGCGCTGTACTGTGGAGTTCTTGGTGCTCTTGTTTGTCTGCTTGCAGACGTTTCGTTGTCCAAGTGAGCAACTTCATCAGTGCGAGATGTCGATGATGTTACCTAGCTGGGTCGCGAAACGTCTGCAGTCGAACAACCAAGCTCAGGAAGCATCAGGAATCCCATCGTCAGTCCATCGGTGTGAGCGTCACTTACACGGGGGTGCCAACGCGCTGCCTGCGATGTTCTTTTCTTTCTTAAGGTTTAAAGAAAAGTGCCTGGGGCATCCTTCCATGTGAAGGTGTGCGAAAAATGCCAGGCTTTTCCCCACAGCTTCCCAAAAAAGAGGCTGCCGGGCGAGCACAGCAGTGCCGCGCCTGGAATACTGCCAGCCCCGATTCGTAGCAGCCTCCCCGCGTTTCGTACGAAGATTTTTACCAGAGCTGTCGCCACTTGCCGAGGTCGGCGCGCTGCTGCCAGACTGTCTCGGAGAAAGGGAAGGGGAAAGGTTTCCCCTGAAAGCCGTGGCTGGCTCTTCGGGGCCAGGGCTCGTCTCCGTTTCTCACGCGAAGAGCCAGTGTGTCCGGAGACGTTCCATGGTCACGTGGCCGGCGTGACGACATGCCAAGGCGCACCGAATGCTGTTCCCTTCCCCGCCAAGTTTGGTGGTGCCGGTTTACCGCCTTGCGTTTTGACGTGCTTTCGAACTGCGAGGTTGGCAGGAGCTCGGCAGGCCAGGGGAGCTCCCCTCGCCACGTGGCGGCTCTTGGGCCTTGAACCGCTGAGCTGCCGACCTCCCAGCCGACAGGTCCGGCGTCTTAACCGCTCACGCCGCCGCACCCCCAAGGCTGTCTCAGACAGAGAGCCAAGCCCATGCCTTGGCGACGATAAGCATGTGCTGAAGCCAGTGCTTCGCTGCCTCTTGGATTGACAGTGCTGTGCTTCCCCTTCCTCCCTGCAGCGGCCGTGAACGCGGGATGCAACCTAGAGCTTTCCTACGGGATGAAGAATAATGTTTACATGCACATAGCCGAAGCGCTTGCCAAGGGCAATATTTCTCTGGAAGTAAGTGGCCCATTTCCCTCCGGGAAAAGAAAGGAGGCCCGCTGAAAGTGCCGTGGGATGGGGTGTCTCTTCTCCAGATAGGTGGAGAAGGGCAGGAAACCCAGAGGGCTTCTCAGTGTTGCCGAACTACAACTTCCGGCATCCTTCACAATTCATTACAACGGGATTGCTGGGAGTTGCAGTTCAGCAACAAGAACGGGACGCCGAGGAGCATCTCGAAGGAGAAAGGTTTCACCCGCGAGGTTCCACAGTGATGGGTTTCTGTTACAAGGAAGTTTTGATTTAAGGTTATTCAAAATGAACTGTTTTGAGCGTCACGGAAAGAGATGGACTTGTCTTCGCTGGGACTTTATAAGCAAGAGGGTAGGTGAGCGTTTTGTGGGACTGTTGTAGGGCAGGAGTATCCAACCTTGGCAGCTTTAAGGTGGGTGGACTTCAGCTCCCAGATTTCCTCAACCAGCATAGATGGTTGTCTGTCCACATATCTTAAACTTGCCAAGGTTGGACACTCTGCTGTAGAGGACAGGATATTCTCCACTTTTTCCCTCCATCTCCAGGATCTGGAGTGGTTATTTGCTAGCATTGTTCACGCAACATGCTTAAACTAAACCCTGGATTATCAACACATAACTGCTAAGTGGTCATTATTTGCAATGTGTGAGGAAATAAACAATGATGGCCTGCATCCCATACTAAGGCAGGGCTTGGATTCTCACAACCTTCTTGGACCATAGACTGTGGACTGCAGTCTAGCATGTTTAAGAATCCTTTTATACCTTCTTTATGTATGTTACAATATTTTTGTGGTGCTTCATCGTAGTTGCTAGTTTTCATTTCTTTATTTGCACACATGCTTAGTTAAACAAGCCTATTTTTTTTCATAAATCTCTTACATTTAACAAATTTTTCTCAGTGTGTGCCCCTGCTAAGCCCACACCTCCAAGTTGCTGGGACATGGGCCACAGTGTGTTGGCTTGCATAGCAGTCTCTAGATTGAGATCCTTGTTTGCATTTTATAGCATGGGCATGCTTGAAATAAAATAGGATTCTGATTGCACATTGGCCAAAACCAGTCAATCCTATCCTTGATGTTAGGAGGGAACACTGCGGCCTGGGCTTGACGAAGGCTGGTAATTTATCTTATTGAAAAGAATTATGTCGAAGCTTCAGTTGACTAAGCCATGAAAGGCAACTGGGAATGTGTCCTCAGGTCACGCAACTGTCATATGTGACCTTCCCAGCCACCTTCTGACAAGCCAAGTCAATGGGGGAAGCCAGATTCGTTTAACAACCACAGCAAAAAAATCACAAAATCGGGCATGGCACACTTAACAACTGCATTGCTTAGTGACATAATTTTTGGTCCCAATTGTGGTTGTAGGTTGAAGTCTACCCATACGGTGTGTTCTTGGGGTAAAATGAACATAGAAGAAAAGTAGAAGTAATTGGAGTAAATAGAAAAAGTAATTTTGGGGGGAAAGAGAAAGTACAAGTCCCTCATGAAAAGTATTAGAAGTTAGCTCAGCCTTCCATCTGAATGAAGGGAAAGTGGAATCAAGGAAAGAAAATGTGGGAGTTGCTTGGAACGAGAGAAAAAATGTCTGATGGAGGTTTTGTGGTGGAAAAAGCAGTGGATCTGATGAAAGGGAATGGTTGTGTTGATCTTAGAGTTTGCTGACTGGGGGCATGAATACAAGTGTACTTTTCAGTTCAGATGATGCCATATTGTTGGCTGAGAACTGGAGTGATCTGCAGTGAATGTTAGATAGATTGTATGATGCAACGGGGAATATCAAAAGTTATGCACGATTGGAAACATGGAGTGGATGACTGCAAGTTATGCATCAATTGCAAAAACAAACAAACAGACCCACAGCAAAGCAGGTAAACGAACGCCTGCGCATTGATAGGAGGACAAAAGATGGGAAGATGCAGGGAGATATTTTAAGATACGTAAATGCTTGAGGTTCTGCTTCTCCCCACTGCCTGCAGCTGATCCGGGACCGTGTCCGCCCCCTTTTCCTCACTCGCCTGCGCCTGGGAGAGTTTGACCCACCGGCCATGAACCCCTATAACGCACTGGGACCTGAGGATATACAGTCAGAGGCCCACCGCAGGCTGGCCCTGAAAGCTGCCCTCCAGAGCTTTGTTTTGCTGAAAAACCGGAATGCGATGCTGCCTTTTAAGGCAGAAGATGTATTGCACAAGACCGTTGCGGTAAGTGTGCACGGAGGGGCACGTGGAAAGGCACTTTCACGTGGAAAGAAAGGTTTGCGGAACCGTGGGCTTCCTCTCCTGGGACACGTTCGCGGGGAGACATCCGAGAACACACATGAGCAGAAGGTCCCTGAGATTGTCCGGTTTGTCCTCTGGGGCTTCACAACGGGGCAGCGATACCATCGGGCTCCTCAGTTCCAAAACATGCAAAAACTAAAAGAAAATCGAGTGAAATTAGCGGGAGGATGAAGACTCCCTCAAGCCGAGGCCAGCTTCAGGGGTCTATGCATCATGTACCCACACACCTTCCCCTTCCTGTTTTCCCCACAACAGCAGCTACCCTGTGAGATGAGTTGGGCTGGAGAGAGGGACTGGCCCAAGGTCACCCAGCTGGCTTTCGTGGCTGAGGCAGGACTAGAATTCACCGCCTCCCAGTTTCCAGCCTGTTACTGTAACCACTGGTTCCTACTTTCTCTTATTTTCCCTGGTAGGTGGTCGGGCCCTTTGCAGACAAAGCTGATCTTCTCTTTGGGGATTATGCGCCGATCCCGGAACCCCAATATATTTATACACCCAGGTAGGACCAAGCAATTCTCTCTGCTCCCAAACACATTCTTGTGTGAACACTCCACATGTGTGATTGTGCCTGGTAGTGTTAGATCTGAGCTTTGATCTAGATTTCCTCTCTGCTTTTCAACAGTTGGTGTGCATGATGTTGACTGGGAGTTTATGGGCAAGGTAGGAGGGCAGAGTGGGCAAAGTTGTATCTTGCATAGGTTGGGATGGTTTTTCCCTGGTTTGTGTGGCTGGTGAAGACATTTTCCTCCCTTCTTTGAACTGCATTATGGCAATTTTAAGAATTTTGTAGCCGCCCCCTACTTCAGAAAGACAAAAATCCTTGCCCACATGCGTTTTTGGGCAATCTGCTTGTTGCAGACAGAGTTTTAGTGCACATGCAGTTTGGAATATATGATGACTTTTCGGCTCCATAGAGGGATGAGGGTTGTTTTGTTGATGGTGGGAAAGGTCAGAAAAAACAAGAAATGTTGCTTGTAATTCTCTGGATCAGTGTTTCTCAATCTCATCGAGTTTCAGGAGATCTTCAACTCCCAGGATTCTGGAAGTTGAAGTGGGAATTCTGGATCTGGAAGGCATCTTAAGTTGTTGAGTTTGAGAAACACTAATTTAGGTGGAGGACCATGCGGAAATGCTGAGCCAATGACAGTCTTTTAAAATAAAGCAATACCATATCCACTCCATAAACATATGGGAACACACGTGTGTTAATTGGTTATATTGTGTTACAGTCAGACTTTTGCTTTCCTAGTTGGAAACAAATCTGAGTAGGTCTGTTTGTAACCCACTGTCAGCTCTCCACAGTGGACCAGACTAGGAAACCAAAGTTAGGAATGCTAATACTATTTTTATTGTAAGGTGACAGCAACAATCTTGTAAGTCTGAATGTGCTTCCCTTTGTCTTCATAAGAACTGAAGAGAATCTTGCCTGAGATGCTTACTCATATTACATTTTTGCCCCAGACTCAATATTTCTCTAATTTCATTGTTGTCTTGGTTGCAGCTCTTTCTCCTCTTCCATAAGGTTATTGCTTCCTCCCTTTACACTCACTTATGAGGCTAACTACAGTTCAGCCACTACCTTGGGTACCCTGCTGGTTGTAGGTACTCCAAATGTGTCTAAAATATGCTGGGACTTATGAAGGCCCTTCCCAGGGTTTGGTTAATCCAGTTTCGCAAGTCAAGGTTCGGAAGATAAATCCCTTCTGATGCTTTGACTTTTACTCTTGAGAAACTAGGAGCTGTGGTAGAACACTTTTGTACGTAGGGATAAAACTTGCAACTTTATTATTCTTAGTTTTTGCATCCTTTTAGGATCCATCCTCAGAGAATAACAAACCAACTCATACACAGTGTTATCCTCTGAGGATGGATCCTGGGAGGGACCGAAAGCTAAGGAGAATAAAGTCACAAGTTTTATTCCTGCGTGCAAAAGTGTTTTATCACAGTTTGAGCCTGGGAGTTGTATTTTTGCATCTGTTCATAAACTAGGAGCTGTTCTTATCTCTGATTGGTACAGGAAGGGCTTGGCAGCTATCTCAGCAAACGTTACTTGTGCCCTTGGGTGTGAGCATCCGAGATGTGACCAATACTATCCTAAAGATGTGAAAGCTGCAGTCGAAGGAGCAGACATTGTGGTTGTGTGCCTTGGGACGGGTAAGAGATGTGCCTAAAAAAGCAATGCAGAGTTTCTGTCAGCCCATCAAGGTAGTCCAGACAGGAAAAGTAACATAACCTTGCAAGTCTGAAAGCACTTCTCTCTCCCCTTGATTTTACTCCCCAGAGAACTAGGGAGCAATCTTCTGAGATGCTTTCTCTGTCTTGATCCTTCTTTGGGCAGAGATACCTCTTCGGTTGTTTAGGCTGCAGCTCTTTTTCCTGTCTCCAAAATTATCCTCATAGGCCATTACAGTTTCCAGTATAATCTGCAGATGCTCTGCTTTGGGACTACAAGTCCTGTGCCCTGCCATCAAATGAGCCACTCGTAAATTCAGTTAAGCCTTCTACTGTCGGTTGTAGATTTGTCATTTGCTCCTTTTAGAGGACTAACACTTCTACATCAGCTTTCTCCAGCCTGAGGCTTCCAGTTGTGTGGGACACAAATACCGATAGAAGAGAATATTTGTAGTTCAGGGTTCAAGAACTGTGCAGTCCTTGGTGCTTTCTGAGCTCGGTTGTGTTCTTGCAAACATTTCATTACAGATGACGTTATTTGGTAATGAAACATCTGCAGAAAACACCTGAGCTCAGAGAGCACCAAGGACTCCACAAGTTACAAATCCCCCATGGCTGGGGATGATGGGCTTACAGTCAGTTGCATCTGGAAGGCGCCAGGAGGGGGGGAAAGATAGCAGTGGTCTGTTTCCTACTGAGTCCAAAAGAGGATTTTGATCCTTGCTGGGTCTGTAGATGGGGAGGAAAAGCTGCATGGTGAGCTTCTAGCAGTCCTCAATGTTGCCTTTGTACAGGTAGTCCTCAACTTACAACCAAGAGCTTAGCAACTCTTCAAAGTTGCAGCAGACCTCCCCAGAGCTATTCATGATCCAGTGTAGAGGTTCTGATGGTCATCCTCCCCCAACAATTACATGATCACGTTTTGGGCCCTTGGGAACCAGTGCGCATTCATAGCCATTTGCAGTGTCCCGCAATCACATGACCATGATTTTCTTACCATTTTGCAAGAAATTGGCATTTACTTCTGATTTCTGGCAAAAAAATGCCCATTGGCTAAAACAAATTGGGGCAATTGTGTAACAGTTGCGGTGTTCACTAAATGACTGCCTCAGAAAAGGTGGTAAAATTGGGCCTGGACTACAGTAACCTACTAAATGACTGCCACAACTTACAACCATAATTCCAGGCTCAGTTACAGTCATAAATCGAGAACAACTTGTAATTCCAAAGGAAAAAAAGCTGAACCTCTTTGTCATTAGAGTGATGGCAGATTTAAGGGGTGAAATCAGTTTCCTGATGTTTGCAGCGGCTTTAAAACCTCAGCTAGGCCATTGATCCTTAACCTTATTTAAGGAAAGAAAGGACTAAAACAATTCACCCATTTATTGAAAAAAATGGGTTGGAAAATATCGAGAATGGCCCATTTTGGAGGTCTCCCAGCACCACCATCACCCCTTTCCTCCCCAGCAAGACACAGAGAGAAAGTGTCCCCCTCTTCCTAGAAGAGCTCCCCACCCACAGAGGTTGGGCAGCACTGGAAGGTAAGACTAACAAAAGGGTCTTTTTCACACCCTATTTCTTTCCACTCAGGAACTGATATGGAGACTGAAGCCAGTGACCGCAGGAATTTGTCTTTGCCCGGACATCAGCTGGACCTACTGCAGGAGTCTGTCGCTTGGGGTGAGTTTGTTCTGTCTCTCTCTCTCAACAGGAGGGCTACAGGAAGCCTGGAGATGGCCTAGTGACATCATGAGAAGGGATGGGGCCAGCATCTTTTCCTCCTCTGGCCATAATTTATGTTCTAGTTAAATTAGAATGGCCCAACTGGGTGGTAGCACCTGGTGAACGTTGGCTGATCTTGAAAAGCTAAGCAGGAGCAGATCAGGTTAGGTCTTGGGTGGAAGACCGCAGAGAAATTCTAGACCAGTAAGGTAGACTATGAAATTGAAAAATCCAGCTGCTTGTGGTATAAGGTATAATTCAACCAGCATTATACAATTTTAATGTTGTTGACAATACAAGAATGGTTGCTTCGGAAAAATCATTGCATGATTCCTACTTTATATCTTCTTGGTCCCAAAACAAAATATTGTATCATAATAATTGAGGGTTTGCTGCCAGATATTAGCTGCATGATCTTGGGAGCAGAGGGACTCCGGCATTGGAAAGGCAAGACCAGGGGCATCCTCTAGACTCTGGGTTCTTCACCTCTCAGTCATCTGTATTCAGAGAAAACTACTTGCTACTACTATCTGTGGATCTTTTTCATGAAGAGCATGCCCTCTGCTGCAGAAAAGCATCTCAGATTCAGATACTTTTATCAGCCAAGCACGGTTAGACACTCAAGGAATTTGACTCTGGTACAGCAGCTCTCAGTGTAATTGCAAGACAACAG
>JANHZU010007456.1:0-16174 GCA_032468055.1 Acrochordus granulatus | reverse complement strand
TTGCACTAAGCAAACATAGCGCTATCTCAGTTGGGTTTTGGAAGGGGGGACCCCAGATAAGGCCGTCTGCCTCCTGAGGCTCGGATTCAGGTGGCCTTGCGAGTTCATGGACTGAAAGGCCTGAGTCGCCTTGTGGTGCGCCAACATCTGACCTGGAATGAGACTCGCTGACGCAACTCCTAGACACTGTTGAAAAGGAGAACCAGGAAGGGGCTTCCTGAATCTTGCTCTGATGGCCTTTGTGGGTCTCGGAGGGAATGCTCTGATGGCCTTTGTGGCTCTCAAGTCGGGGGAAAGGCAGACAAGCCTCTTCCCTCTGGCTTGTCCCATGCCGAGACTGCCCCTTCCTCACACGGCTTTTCCTGCTACTGTCCTGCCTTTCCAGGAGGTCCTCCTGTGCCCCATCTGACCTACTCGGGGGTCCCATTGAGCACAGAGACCCAAACCAGCTTCCTGCGAGTTAATGGACTCCGCGGTTCAACCCAGAGCTACCAATCCTCTCCTGTGTCGTGGCTGCCTACGCGCCACCGGGCTGGGGACATCGGCCGTGCAAAGCGGAGGTTCGCCTCTCCTGCCTCCTGTCTCCACCATTCCCTTGTTAGGCATTATGGAAATGCATTTCTGTCGTCTTCAGCCCTTTGAGCTAGACCAGGACAGAAAAATCCAGAAGTGCTCTTTCTTGTACTGGGATCCCGTCACAGGATCTTGGAAGCCTGTTTGATTTTCCGTCTGATCCATCTTGATCTAAACACGCTTTCTTCTGCCTTAGGACTATGCAGTCAATTTTCCAAGTACACACACACACACACACACACACTCCTAATGGCTCCCTCGTGTCTTCCCCAAGATCAGTCGCCATGCCTTTATTATGACCAAGTTTGAATGCTGCTCCGTCGAATGAGCGAACCAGTGAAATAAAAGCAAGCCCTTGTGCCTTGGCCTAAATGCAGGGCACCTCCGAGTTCAGGTAGCGCGCTAAGGCATGATTTGTTCAAACCATAGTTTATTGAATAACCCACCATGGATAGGATTCAGATAACCCTCTGAGCCATTCAACCAGTATACGTTGTTATGGCTTCATTCAGGGTATGAATTCAGCTTATTTGGGACAAGGTGGGCTTTTTAACTCTAGGAATGCAGGATAAGATGAATATTTGAGGAAGGGGATTTTGAAAGGAGATGTGGCAGGCGGGAGAAACGGCTTGACGTCAACGCAAGCATATTTGGCCTACAGAACTCAAGACGACCGCGAGGTGGCGGCAGAGAGACACGAGCACGGACCTTTGGTGCCACCTAGTGGTTGACCGGATGTTTGCAACCTGGATCTGGTGGCTGTTCAGCAGGTTTCTCCAGCTACTGCAACCCTTCCTGTCCTCTGGCCTCTGGTTCTTTTCTCCGTAGGAGGAGATGCTTCTGGATTCCGATGTTGACAATACACTGACGGGAGGACGTATGGGAATGAGAGATGGATCTGCTGGAGAAGACAGACAGGCATCGGCTACGCACACCGCCCTGCCTGCTGGACTTCCTCCGCAAATTGCCTTGGGTTTCCATTACAGAATACAAATAGTCCTTGATTTACGACCATTCATTTAGCAACCGTTCAAAGTTACGGCAGTGTTGAAAAAAAGTGCCTTAAGACCAGCCCTTGCACTTACAGCCGTCGCAGCATCTCCACTGTGACGTGATCAGAATTCAGGCGCTTGGCAATTGGCATGTATTTACAACAATTGCTGCATCCCGGGGTCATGGAACGTGGTAGGGCAACCTTCTCAGTCCAAACAGCTACATGGACTGCATCTCCAGGCTGTGGTGAATTATGACATAATTTCAAGTATTTCAAGGAATCCAAAAAGCTGAGATTGCACAACCAGCTCAATGGGGCTGAAATGGAATCGGTGGTTGAGCATGCTGGGGGAACCCAAGCATTGTTCTTCCTGTATTGTGGGAAGCGGGCTAGTTTAGATCAACTTCTCCAGACTGGTACCCTCCAAATGCTGACCGGAAATTGTGAGAGTTAAAGATCAGTGTTTGAAACTCAACATTAAAAAAAACAAAGATCATGGCAATCGGTCCCATCACTTCCTGGCAAGTAGAAGGGGAAGATCTGGGGACACCAGGTGATGGAAGCTAGCGTGGGCACTGTGGGACCCCCATGGGTCTGCCCCTGGTAAAGTCACTTTCGATGTTGGGGAAGACTCCACAAAGTCTCACTGAAAAAGCATTGCAAATAAAATGCCTCTTATACCGCCGATGAGGAATTTTTGTCCACCTCCACACTTTTCTTCCACTTGAGCACCTTTTAGTCCTCGTCTGGTCCCACGTGAGGCCCAAACAAAACTGGAAAGAAGTTATCAAGGGTGTCGTTGGTAAACTCAGTGGGAAATGATTCTTGAAAAGCAGCTTACTTTTTCCTTCTTTGTCTTTTTGTTACTCTCTTCCTTTTCTTCCATGGAGCAAAAATGTCTCGTCCTGGGCCAAGGAAGCCATGAGAACATCAGCATGGCTCCCTCTTCTTGACCCTTAAAACACGGAGTATACTTGGAGCCATGGCCACAGTGTTGCCGGAGGGGAGGAACCCAGGCAGCTGCTTCTGACTTAGCCTTTTCCACGTGATGGTAGTTCTCCATCATCTCAGGCTGGGGTGTTCCCTAATTCTGCTTTCTCGCAACCAGCAAAGCAGGTCTTCCACCTCTAAGCTGCATCTGTTGTCTCTCCTTACAGTTGAAGCTCCACATCTCTTCTTAAGTGAACATTTTAGGGTTCCATGCTTCTCTTTGCACATCTCCCTCCCCCAAGGAAACAGTGCAGCTGTGCTTCGGCAGTGGCCAGACCAAAATGTGGTGGTGCATGCCAGAAGTTTCTGCTGTGGCTTTGGGGGTGCCAGAAAATGTGGGGATGGCGGGTCCTATTTTTATTTTAAGAAGGGGGCTGGGGAAAGTGAAGGCCCTTACCTGAGGTCTTGGTCTGCAAAGAATGGAATATTTAGTATGATGATATGCACAAAAATCGAAACACCTGGCGGGTGAAGATGACTGAATTAGCAGAAGTGACGGAATTGATTTGCTTGATTAGAAAAAGGACAATTGCTACATTTATTACGACTGGAAATCCCTTTGGGACTTTTTGCTGGAACAAGAAAAACGGTCTTGTGATTTGATGGTGAGGCAGAGGAGGAAATGGGAAGGAGGAAGTTAAGTTGTACTCTTAGAGAGAGAGGGTGAAATACAAATGTACTTGTAACTGCTGTTTAGAAGATCACGCTGAGTCTTCACAGCTTTTCCTTGCTTTTCCTTTTTTCCTCTCCTCCCTCCCCTCCCTCCCCTCCCCTTCCCCCTTACCTCCTTCTTCCCCCTCTTCCTTTCCTTCTTCTCTCCTTCTCTTCCTTCCTTCTCCTTCCCTTCTTATCCTTTCCCTTCCCTTTTCCTGTTCCTTCCCTTCTTCTCTTTCTTCCCCTTCCCCCTTTCCTCACCTTTTTCTTCCCTTTTTTCTTCACACTATTTTCCACTCGCTTATTCCTTTCCTTACTGTTTCCTTTCAAATTTGGTGTTGTTTTTATTCGTTTTTTTAAAAAAAAAAGTTCTGCGGTAAAAATTAGGTAAAAGAGAGAGGGAAGATGGAGTCGTGAGCGGTGGCGGCGCTTAACAAGAGACCCGCGGTGACCCACTTCGGGAAGCCTGTTTCCCCAAGAAGCCGGCTCAAGAATGCGCTGATGCCAAGGGCCTGTGTCTAGCATCAGAGCCCATCACCCTCCGGTGCGCCTGGAAACACGCAGCACGATGTAGCCAGCGTCTGCGGAGTGACGCAGGAGAAAATGCGGCGGGGGGATCGAAGCGCCAGCCCTGCGCCCGCCCTGCCCTGCTCAGCCCTTTCCAACCACCCCGTCTTCAGCTTGCACAGCACGCGGGCGTGGTGTTGCGGATGGCCAAACCCGCACTTAAGGCCCTGTCGCTCTAGCCCTGTAATTGGCAGCGGGGTGGAGTGGGCAGGGAAGGACGCCAGGGACCCCAAAGCTGGCTGCCTTCCCACTTGGGGGCAGACAGCGGGAGAGCTGTGGCTGTGTCTGTGGCTGACCCTTTCAGTCCCGGAGTTTTCTCCCGTAGTCTTGGCTCTAATTATAGGGAGAGCCCGTTGGAAGGCGCACCGGGTAGCGTCTTCTCTCCGGGCTGGGCTTGTTAAGACCCCAAACGTGGCAGAGGCTTGCCAATGTTTTTGTCGTGCCACGTGGACAAGGCCAACCCACTCAGCTTTGCTCTGTTTCCCCCGAAGGAGTGCTCCGAATCACTTCCATCTGTGTCTCCTGCTAAACGTGGTTGGCTTTCACCTGGGGTCGGTTTTGGGGGAGGCGATCGCACGGGCACCTGGGCCAGCCTGCTGTGCGGTCTGCAGGGGGCGTTCATAAGCATTTTCGGGGCGCCACCATGCAAGCCCCAATCCTCTCCTACGGGTCTCCTGATGCTCCGGCACGGTGCGCCTTCCGTCATTCGGACAGGAGCTAGATAGGATGCGGATGCGGCTTCCCGCTGGATTTGCACGTGGTTTGCGGTATTATGCCGATCTGAGAAGTGCCTTCACTGCGCCACCGTTTTGCAGAGGGGCTGCGGTGCGCCCTTGCAGCGAGGATTGCCTGCGTGCACTTGTGCTAGTGCTGGGCAAGTTCACAAAAGACTTTTAGGGCAAGAGTCAGAGGAATAGCTTCATCCCCTTCTCCGAGTTCTGAATAATTCCGCATTTGCAGATAGAGGACAAAGAAACTCCTGAATTTCTTGGCGTGGCAGCTGCATTTATTTACTCTGCCACGGTCACATGAAAAGTCAGGATTCAGCATCCAGCCAAAGTCCATTTTCATAAAGATAACGAATCCCCAGGAGAAGTGGAGGCCTTGAAGATGCGCCTCCCCACGTACAGCTAGCTGAGCAGTGGGAACATGATTTTCTTACTTTAAAGTGTATTTCGGTGATCCCCCACCCCCGCAGCTAAAATGTTTTTCTGGGGCAGCTTTAAAACAATCACAACTCTGGCAGGCACGGCGGCCCCTGTGATTGCATTTCGAGAGACGGGCAGATTCATCTCGAACCGATGTTCCAGCACAGCGGTCTGACCCAACCTGGTGCCTCCCGGATGTTCGACGCCCCCGTCGGTGACCGTAATTGCCAGCCAGCAAGTCAAGAGTTCGCGCTGGCTGAGCATTACGACTTGGGCAGCCCATTTTATTGCGCTGCGTAACCCCACTCCGATGGGCGCCAGACGGGCGACGGTTGCGTGGTTGTCTCAAGCCATGATGGTGCCGCTTCCCAATTATTCCTCCGTGGGAAGAGAGGAAGTTGCAGAAAGTTAATGAGGCTGGAACCTCCATGACCCGGGGCAGGGTATCGAGACAGGACAGAAACAACGGATTGCAGCTGGCTGTTGTCCTCTGCCTAAGGGCGAGGTCTTTGGGACACCAGACTTCCTAGGAATGGATATGGTCAGCCAGGCATCCAAAATATAAAATATTTTTTCACATTCTATACATTTATGTTTTATATTTTAAAGTGGTAACCAGTGAATGTGGGAAGTTTCCAGGTCGATGAGCTGACCTCTTTATTAGGAAGAGCTTAATTTTGTTGGGTCAGCTTCCCTGGACCTATATCTTGGTATCCTCGACTTACGACAATTGCTTACCGACCGTTCAAAGCTATGATAGACCCCCAAAAGCTACTTAACGCCGGGTCCTGGGTCACTTGACTGCATTTTGGGCACTCAGCAGCCAGCCTGCATTTATGGCCATTGGCAGCATCCTGCGGTCACGGGACCACAACGTGATCCTTATTACAACTTATTACAACCAGCTTTACTTCCAGCGTCCAGCAAAAAGCACCTACGGTGAACCATGGGTTCACTTAATGACCACAGCGCTCACTTGACGACTGTTGCGTTTGCTTGCCACCCAACCAAAAAAAAGTCATAAAAATGGATCCGCTCACATGGGGACCCACTTGATGATCCTCATGGCTGTAACTGCCAGGCTCAATCACGGTTGTAAGTCGGGGACTGACTACCTGCAACCTACTCCGGCATACCTGCTGGCTACAGACGTCAGTCTTTCTGCAACCCTGTAAAAAAAACAAACCTGATCATCCTTGTGCCAGAAGAGGCAGATGCTAATTTTAGAAGAGGCAGGAGACGCAGAGCCAAGAAAAAATGGGTAGCACATCCCCTTCCATTAAAGAGGAAGTGCAATAAACCCGGCGCTGTGGAATGCCAGACTATCCCGGTCTACCTTCCCCACCTCCCCGGCTTTCGTGTCCCTCCCCCCAAGGCCTTTTCCTGCCTCTAGAAATCTTGGGAATCCTTTAAATTCGCTGAAAGCTCCCTTTCTGATGCCTCCATTGGAACCCCCAGCCTGTTGCTTGCTGAAAGCGTCCTTTTCTTTCCCGGTCTGCAAACGAGCAGCTGAAGAGAGGAAAGTGAGCCAGCCGAGTGCTGCGCATCTGCTGAGAAAAAGGAATGCGCCACACGACCGCATCCGTAGGCGCTGTCGGGACCCAGATCGCCAAAGGGTGTGTAGTTCCACTCGAGGCCGCGCGGATCGCAGGCCAAGTATCAGAGACGCTGCGGCTGCGTGGCAGGGGTGGATTGGATGGCCTTGCACCTTCCGCTTGCACTCTCCCGACGTGTGTGACAGCTGACGCATCATCCGGCATGATGTCTGCAAAAAGTGAGCCGTCCCTGACCCAGGTGCATGCACAATACGGTTGCCACGCTTTAGAATGCGCCTACGAGGCGAGGGTGGGTTTAAAGGGAAGCGAAGAAAAGCACACATTCGACCCAAACGGGAGTCAGTCTTAGAACAGAGCTCTGTGACATCTCTGGCTGAGAAAGGGGTTCGTAAATTTCTCACCGGCCCAACCAAGGTTAGCTCCTCAATCTTGTAGGAAAATGCACCGAGGATTTCTCAGTAACTTCAGGTGCTGAGTTGCACATGCAGCGATTGTTCCACTGAGACGTCTCTCTTTCTTTGCTTTCGTTCCTGGGCTTCTAAATCCATCTAGAGCATTAATTGTTGGCTAGGATTATGGGAGATAGAGCCGAACTGCTCCGGAGGACAAGGTAGAGGCAATCTCCAGACTGCATGCCGGCCAGGGAATTCTGGGACTTGAAGTCCACACATCTTCAAGTTGCCATGGTTGAGAAACGTTGCTGCAGCCGATTCTTCCAGATGGAGGTGGGGCTTTAATTAATGATTGCAAAGATATTAACTGCTAAGTAAGCACGCAGCCCGGGTACAAGGCTCGCTTGTGGTTCATCTCTTCTGAAACAGGCCCTGAACAGGAGCTTCAGGGATGAAGTCCTTGGCTAATTCCGGCATGCCCACAATTTCTTCTTTGTTGGCTTTTTCATGAAGATGCTTCTTCTCTTTAAGCATCTCTGGATTCACAAGTGCACGTGAACCTGCAGATCAGGGTTTCTCAAGGTTTCTGAATGTGGCAGCAATTCTGTGGCAAGCCAGAAAATAACTAACCATATAATTTTAAAATGTGTAAGAGCTGATTGGAAGGGAAGTTATTCAAATGTTTCAAAGATATGCACTGCATTGAACATGTGGATTATTCAGAATATGTATAATACAGAAGTAATGGGGAAATAACGCAAGACACAAATCTTTTGGCACACTTAGAACAAGCCCATGGCATGCCTGTGTGCTGTGGTGCGCTTGTTGAGAACCTCTGCTGTGGATGATGTGTTTCTGTTGGTTGAATGCGTGCATGGACCATCCTCCGTTGTTCTTACCGTGATATTCGTTGCGTGGCTGTCAGTTTAAAAAAAGCTGATGTGGTGGCAAAGCTGCTTATAATAAACTGCAGGATCTTTATTGGGGTTTGACAGATGAAATCAGTCCTTAGCATTCTGAACCGATGTCCAGAGAGCAGTCCTCAGCTTATGACCATTTGTTTAAGGACTGTTCGAAATGGCACTGAAAAAAGTGATTTACAGCTGGTCCTCCCACTTAACAATCATTGCAGTGTCCCCACGTGATCAAAATTCAGGTGCTTGGCAGTTGGCATGCAGCATCCCAGAGTTACACAATCCCCATTTATGACCTTCCCAAGAAATTTCCGACAAACAAAATCAGATTTGCTTAATGACTGCATGACTCACTTAATGATCTTGGCAAAAAGGTCATAAAATCAGGCGCAACTTGACAACTATTGCTTATGTGATGGACGTTCTGGTCCCGACTGTGGTCATAAGTTGAGGACTACCTGTGGTGTGTTCTGTGTGCGTCCTCGTGGCTGCTGTTTTGAACGTACTTTGCAAAGAGCCCTGTTCGTGGCCCACTGAGGGTAGCGGCAGCCCTCCAGAGACTCAGGCAGAGGCGCACCTGCACAATATCATTGCCGTGCATCCCACTTTGAAATGCGCATGGTGGGCATTGAATTGGGGACTTCCCAGCAGGAATCCCCCAGCCATCTCTGGAGATACCTCTCTGCTTATGGATAGCCCAAGGTTTTTCAGCCTAGCGACTTTGGGAAGTACGGACTAGACTCCCAGAATTCCCCAACCACCACGACAATCCCAAGATCCAGGCGTGCAAAACCACGTGCCTTGGGAAATTCCTGCAGACCATCCGTCCTCTTCAATTCCTCCTGCAGTTCCAAGTTCTGCTTTTCCAGATACGTAACTGATCTGCGGCGGGGACGGGCAGTCTGATGCCCTGAAGAATGCTTCTCAAGCTTAGCAGCTTTAAGAGGTTAAAGAATGATTTTCATCCCAGCCAGAATGATTTTGGTTTATTTGATTCATTCTTCAGGCTTTGATTTGTTTGATTCAATTATTCATTCATTCATTCATTCTCGGGTCTTCCTCCTGTACTTTTGCTCTCGAGGGAGTTCTTTCTGAAAAATGTTTTAATTTAACTGTGCGTTCTGGGTTAAATGAAACCGTTTTTCAAGTCTCTTCGGCAAATCTGATTGTTCGAGAGGTAATCCCACATCGTAAGCCAATCTAATCAAGCCAAATGCGTTTAATCCTCCGCCTTTCATCCTCCCTGATGCACCTTGCATCGCTACCTGCTGCCCACATCAATCCCTCAGGCCTTCCCAGAAGTTCTTTGAAACTCTGCATCGGGCTATGCTGTCTCTTGCCACCCTGCTGCACCTGGTTTTCCCGCGGGGCCTCTCCCATTTTGCTTGCTTGGCCTTTGTGCAGTGCCTGTTTGTGTGCCTGGGTGTCCACGCATGCTTGCACACATGTGAAGTGGGATGCAGAGGAACAGCAAGTCTCATTCCTTCTCCCTGGCCCTCCTTCCCTGCATGCAACGCAGGAAGGATCACGGGGGCAGCACAAAAACTGAAAGAGATCTTGTGATCTTCGAAAACCCGTGCCAACTTGGGGGCCATTGGTCTTTCCAGAGCTAATTTTTTTTCTCAAGAGGAAACCAGCAGCGGCCAAAAATATCCCCCTCCCGTTAAATCCAAGCCACGGGCTCTGGCCAGGGGGTGAATCCTGGATCCAGACCTGCTCATTGCTCACCGAACAGTCTATTTTGGCTCTTGCAGTGCATGAAATGGAAAGGAGCTGGAAAGGATTACTCATCACTGCCTGTTTGGGTTTTTCCCCCCTGAGTCTGCTGGAAGAAGAAATCAGCCTGATCCGTTTGGGCCTCATCACGTTGACACAAATAACTCAGCATAACTCTTAGCAGAGCTTCCTGCATCATGTGGAGTGGGGTGGGGGCTCTTAACAGAACCTCCATTGATCCATGGAGGAATCTGTGAGCCCGCTACTAATTGCACACTCCAGCACATTGATTCGGTCAGTGACCAGCCAAATTCAAAAGAACAAAAACAGAGGGGAAGCCAGTAAATACCATGATAAACTAACCACTACACAGTATACCATTCGCTCCTCTGTTACTTTGTTCACACAGTTGTTACCCGGAGGATAATTCTAAAACAGGAATAAGTATAAACTAAACATAAAAACTATGTATCCCCTAACAGTTAGTTAAGATGTATCAAACCAAAGTGTGTGTGCATGGCAATTGAGCCCTGTTCATTTGTATTTTTGATGATTGCAAGGAATGCTCCTGGGCCCTTGCAGCACGTGGAAGATTGAAAATTAGTATCGAGAGTCCATTGGAGTTGGGCAGCTTAGATAGACAGACAGACAGACAGACAGACAGACAGAGTAGGTAGGTAGGGGGGTAAGTAGGTAGGTAGGGGGGTAAATAGGCAGGCAGGCAGACACCTGAACGTTTTAATCTGCTCAAGAAGTCTCCCCCGTCATTTTCCAGCCAATTGGAGACTTAAAGCACTTTCTTGAAAAAAACAAAATGAATAATCCAAATAATTTGTTTCAGTGACTGAGCACGACCACCTCACGGTATGCTCTCAAAGCCCAAAATGGGTTTAGGGGCCCATGGCCTTTCCTGCTGTTATTCCAAGCACCTGCTTTATTTCAGAGGGCAGGGCAGCTTTATTCAATCTGTGCCTCTTCAAAGGTGCTGGACTACAGTTCCCAAAATCCCCTGCACACTGGATCAGTGTCGGCTGGGATTAATGGTCACATTTTGCCTAGGATTGCAATGCTCCTTTGTATGTCAGTGTGTTTTAAATGATTACCTACCCTTTGCAATCCTGAGAAAAATCTTGCAACTCTTTTAATACAGTTTATTTATTGTGTGTTTGATTGGTGCAATCATACAGTGGAAAGTTGGTAAACACATTTTCCCAGGAAGTAAACAAATACAATATAAACTCTTATTGGCAGGTGCTTAGCGCATGACGTGGCATGTGCCATGCATATTTACATGGGAACTTGGCAAATGCCAAAGAAGAAAACTGTTTGGGCATCTCTGCAGACATGGACATTGTCAGCAGTTGGGAGAGCTGAAAGCAAAGAGCAGGTTCTAGCTGAATCTGGATTGGAAAGTGCTTCCAAAATGTGCTGTAATGGAGACTGAAACATGTTCCTCCTATCTGGTTATCATAAGATAAGTGCTCCTGTTCCTCTGACCATAAGTGCTGGAAACATGGGGCATAAGTTCCTACTATTTGAGAGGGAAATCTATTTTTTCTGTAGTGTTCAGCCCTAAAGAGGCGGTTACGAAGTGACGAAGGGACACAGAGCGTCCATCAAAATCCAATCTTCTCCAATGGGTCTTCTTCTGCTTGAAGTCCTTGATACCCCTCCTCAACTGTTGCATATGGCCCTTGGACCTCAAATGTTGCCTCCCCTTGAATTAAGGAGAAGACTGAGCCCCTTCTGGATATGAAGAGAGGTCAAGGGAAAAAACCACAAGTAGCAAGAGCGCCTCATGAACGTTGCTGTTTTATGCCATCCTCCCACACTCAGGCAGGCCAAAGTTGGACCTTGGACAAGAATCTTGGAAAGAGCTTTTTCTTAACTAAACCTCACTGAGATATTGGTGAGAGGCAGAGAAGTAGATGGTGATGGGTTTTTGCACAGTTTCTCACCTGCCTGACTTTCTTTATTGGCGGGACTCCCATCTCGAGTCCGGTTTTGGAAGCCGTGCTTGATGAGCATTCGGAGAAACAGGATTGGAAGAGAAACAAGGGTGAACTAAGTCTGGTAAAGCAAAACTGATAGAAGTGGATCTCTTTCGCCTTGAGAAGGGAAGACCGAGAAGGGGAACGATAACATTTTTGAGATGCTTGAACACTGTGACACAGACAAAAGTCAAAATTTGTTAGTTATCTTTCCAGAGCATGGAATCATGGCCATAGGTGTTGGAAGACAGATTCTGACTGAATGGAAGGAAACTCTGTTTTACAGAAAGAACACATCTGATCATTGACCTCATGATCAAATGAGCTGAGATTTGGGCAGAAAAAAATCCGTATTTTTCTTTTGGCTCTCATTCAGTTGAATGAAAGCATTTGTTTTTAGACATTTCTGGCAAAGGAAAGGGGACCTTCAGTGAAATATTCATGGATGGGGTATGATCTTCTCACTTCATTTAGTCACTAGGCAGCTGAGGAGTGTGTATGAATCTTCTGTGCATGGTCCTGTCTTTCACTGGAGAAACTTCTACTCAGTGTCTGCAAGAGTCCCTGGCTTCCAAACCCCTCAGTGCACTTTTCTAGGGGCAATGCTGTTGTTAACTTGAGAACTGCTTGAAGTCTTTCTCCTTCTCTTAAATTGGGGGGAAAATTACTCTTCCAACTTCTCTGCCTAAAATCTTGGAGAATTTTGACAAATATTTTCTGTCCGGATCGAGAACCACTCTGGATAGCCATCCATCATGGCTGTTTTATTTTGGATTTTTACACTGAGGACTGGGTTGCGCTCATGGGCCTTCCCAAAGTTATGACTGTGGAAAATTAGGAGAGTTAATGTTCAGTGGAGTCCTTGGTGTACTCTGAGCTTGGTGGTTTTCTTGTAGACATTTCATCACCAAACTAGATAACATCATCACTGCATTCTTCTCCTCTATCAGAGCTAATGTTCAGTTTGTGGGAAAACTCCCAGACTGGGCAGCCTAGCCTAAATGGTTCCTTCTGTTCTCCATGCAGTGAGGCCACCTCAGATGTCTTTGATAAATGAACCAAAGGCCCCCTTGCATGGAGGAAAAAACAGCTTTGATGTCCAACTTTTAATAATGGTGCATGGGCAGTCCAATTTATTCTCATATCACCTTCCTGGATCTGGCAATGAAAGAAGGAGCTGCATTTAAGATGAGGAACTCATATCTACCTCTCAAAACCTGGGGGAACGATTGGCTTCAGATCTCCTTGCCAACCGCCTTCCCTGGTCTCGTTGTCACTATTGACAACTTCCCCTCCGAAGCCCCTTCCCACCTCTTTTTCTCTTTGCTTTTGTCTGCTGAGATTCTTTTGTCTCCTCCAATGGATGTAGCTCATCCATCATTACCCAGTAGGGTGATATTGTTGACTAAGCAGCTTGTACTCCCTCATTACACAATGCCAAGACTGCTCAAGATTTAAAGTGATGGGATTGGGATAAAAAGAACTGTCAGGTGATTGATGGACTGATGTATATTGGTTGTGCGTCTGTTCTCTGAAGGGCGATGCGGAGGAGCACTCTTTGCATGCAGAAGCTGCTGGGTCGAGTCTCCGGCGTGTCCAGTTCAAAGCATTCAATGAGAAAGATTCCTCAATGTCTGAGCTTCAGTTCTGTTGCTGTCAGGCGTATAAACTGGTTTTCTCAAATCTAGAGGTGCCTTTTATGAGTAGAAGAAATCCATAAATAGAGGATTTGTTGAAGAATGGGCAGTATTTGAGTGAGGGATGGCCATAAGTAAAGTACAGTGATTTGCTTAGCAAAAGTGGCAAGAAATGTAGTAAAATCAGGCATGACTCACTTAAAAAACGCCTGGATTAGCAATGGAAATTCTGGTCCTAATTGTGGTTGTAAGTTGAGGACTGCCTGTACACAACAAGTTAGTCATCCATTGATCACAACAAATGGCAAGTGATGCTTTACCAAAAAAAAAAAAAACCCAAGAAATACTTATCAGGGTTGGGAACACCCAGCCTAAAATTGTTCAGATCTTTTTTTTGGGGGGGGCACATCTCCTTCAAGGCTCTTGCTCGTTGTCCTTTATTGTTGGGGTTCAACCTAACAGGAACCAGATTCTTGAAAGCCTGACATCTACCAAATTAAACTTGGGTGGGTGATTGTTTAAGGCTTATGTGAATCCTTTCCATTGGGTTAATTTGTACAAACCCAGGATGTGGCTTAATTTAATATTTAATTCAATTTATTCAGTTTAATATGACCTCACATTCCAGAAGACTCTGGTGGCTTACAAAATCCATAAAAAGAGTGAAACAATCAAAATCCAGATAAAGAGGGAGCCTGAACTAAAATAACTAACAGTACACAGTAACAAGGCAACTGGGGTCTGACCACTTGTTCACACCCACATTAACCCCAAGTCTGTGATCACAGCCAGGTCTTAAGGACTGCCCAGAACCCCAAAATAGGGGGCATCATTCAAATATTTGGAGATGCTGATCTAGAAGATGGGGATTAGTGTTTCTCAATCTTGGCAACTTGAAGATACGTGGACTTCAGCTCCCAGAATTCTCTAGCTCACATGCTGGCTGGAGAATCTGGGCGTTGAAGTCTACACATCTTAAAGTTGTCAAGGTCAAGAAACAAATTTGTGAGTTTGTGATCCTTTAAATTGATCGTTTTTTTGTACCACCTGATGGATCTTGGATTTCTTAAATTAAAGTCTCTGGGGTCTTACTCCTGGAAACTTTGTGGACATATCCATACATACAATTTTCTTGGCAACTGCCTAGAAGTGACTTGACATTGCTTTCCTTTGGGTTTTTCTGGGACAACAAGGTTCAGATTCAGATACTTTATTGGCCAAACATGGTTAGACACGTAAGGAATTTGACTCTGATACAGCAGTGCTCAGTGTACTTGCAAGACAACAGTAGATAAAATAATAACATAAGCAAATAAACAGAATTATGTATTCAACAGTAAAGTGTGCATCCAAACTGCACACTATATAAAGGAATATAGTAAAGTGTAGAATTAGAACCATGATCTGTTGATAAGTATGTGTTCACCTTAGACAGTAAAAGGTTAGCCTTACTAAGGTTAGCATTACTAATTAGTCTAGGAGAACAAGGCTAGCATCTTTAAGGTGGAAAGCTTACCAGTTGTGTGTGTGTGTGTGTGGGGAGAAAACAGGATTACACTAGCACCTCACTTTGTCCTTTCAAAGGTCTCCACATGTTTCTCAGGCAATCTGCAAGGGTGCTGCACAAAAGTCATGGGTTGGACCACTATATCTTTGTTGTTGTTCAGTCGCTCAGTCATATCCAACTCCTCGCAACCCCATGGACCGCAGCACGCCAATCCTCCCTGCACTGCACTGCACTGCCTCCTGGAGTCTGCCCAACCCCATGCCCATCGCATCCATGATGCCATCCATCACCCCATCCTCTGCCGTCCCCTCCTCCTTTTGCCTTCAGTCCTTCCCAGCATCACGGTCTTCTCCAATGAGTCCTCTCTTCACGTTAGGTGGCCAAAGTATTTGAGCTTCAGCTTCAGTATCTGCACTATATCTTATATAGTCCCCTTTTTTTCAAATTAACGCCTGCAGGATGCAGGGAGCACATCTTCCACGTGGCTGTCCAGGATGCCTATGGGGGTGGGTGAGAACTGTAGTTCAGCATGCCTTGAGGTTGCCTGGTTGGGGAACACTTTCTCTCTTCCAAGCTGCATTCACACTACCCTACCTGTTAACTGGGTTGTCTGTAAACATAATGCCCTCATCCGCAATAAGGTATGTGCTCAGCTTGGTGAGCACTGGCCTTGGTTCCTGCAGAGTTCATTGCATTGTACAAGCTCCAAAAGTGGTGGAACTAAGTTAAATGATGCTCTATTTCTCTCCATTTGAAGATGCTCAGCAATTAATTCCTCTTCCATTTTAGGTTCGTTTGTAGACTTCTCCCTTCCTGTTCCAGACATCAAGCTTGCCAGAGGGTGGTTTAGGTTACGTGACCTTATTTTCTTGGAAAGAAAAACAAAGGTCAAGGCTGAAAAGGGGGAAACCTGAAAGTGGTCCATAAGGATAGAACATTTCAATTGTTTATGTTTATAGCTTTGCTTTACAAAGGAAACAAGAGCAAAGCCAAGGAAACTTTATTGTTTTAATTTTGTTGTATGCCGCCCAGAGTCACTTCCTTGTGAGATGAGTGCTCTATAAGTTAGAGAGAGAAAGAGATGATACAGGGAGGGAGGAATAGCTAGATAGATAGATAGATTGATCGATCAACCGATCGATCTGCGCAAAGGTCTTAGGCTAGCATTAGATTGGTTTTAGCAATGGTATAATGACCATGTATAATAATGCCTCAGCCTCTTTATTAGAACACAACCAGAAAATACAGGAAATCTGTATGCAGTGTTCAAAAAGAAGAAAAAGCAGGGAAAAAACAGCTTCCATAGGCTAAAGTAGCAAGTATTTAGTACTGACTATTTAATACTGACGTTTGCCTGAAGAAGCCGTTTTGTTCTGAAAATTGTGTTTGCTTAGATTTTGGATACATATTTTCTGTATTTTCTGTTTGAATCTTAATACAGAGACTGAAAAATAATTATGGATGGTCATTAAAGCTGCAAAAACAAAGCAGGTGGTGGGCGAAGACTTTCTCACAGCACTGTAGGAATAGACGTT
>JANHZU010007455.1:12044-24271 GCA_032468055.1 Acrochordus granulatus | reverse complement strand
GATGAGGTGGATGGATAGCATAGTCAGTGTGATGGGCGTGGGCTTGGGAAGACTCTGGGAGGCAGTGCAAGACAGGGGGCCTGGCGTAATGCAGTCCATGGGGTTGCGTCGAGTTGGACATGACTGCGCAACTGAACAAGTTGTATTTATTAATTTTCAAATTAATAATTATTGATGATCTTATTCTTATGCAAGCCTTGCGTTCCATGATACATTTTAACCACTTTTAGTATTTGCTTAAAAGGAAAACTTTTGCAGAAGATGAGACAGCCATCGGATTCTGGTCTAGAATCTGATCTGGATCAGAACCTTTGCTGATTCTTGCCAAATATCTTTCTGATTTGCTTATGGGAACAATATCCTTCTGGACTTTTCTCCACTGTTGAGGTATAACGTTGTCTGTCCATCCTTGAACTGGCAGTAAACTGTATCAGCATTATATTTATTTTCTCCATTGCTGTTCCTATTCTCCTTTATTGCCTCAGTTCCAGTTACTGCCAGTCACTTAATTTCTCTTCAGTGTAATGAGTAATAAAGCCAATCAGATTTTACATACTGTAAGGGAGTGCTTGGAAGACATCAGATCAGTAGGAAGGAGGAATACTACATGAACACACATACTGCTAAGAATAGCTGAAAGCTTCCTCTCTCACAGTCTGGGGATAAGATGATCGCAAAAAGAAAAAAAAGTATGTGGCCCAAGCATGTCTGTGCCATGGTTAGTGGAAATGGTGACATCGCCCAAATGTAAACAAACCAAAACAAAAGTTTTGTTAAGGAAGACAAGTTGTGGTATGAAGATAAAATGTCCATTTTTTTGGATAAAGGAATCCTTGATATTGCTAAAACTTTTAACAATCAACCGTTTATTAACTCAAAAGAGTTGCATTAAAAATTATATCAATAATCTATTACTGAAAAAATGCTGCTATTCTGTAATTGTACAGCTGATATTCAATCATACTTAGATTAGTAAAAGACTAGAGACTGACCAGCAGTTCTGAAATGCTACAGGACACTCAGTATAAAAGTAGTAGAAGGTAATGTAAATAAGTAAGTAACAGCATATTTACACATAGCTTTAAGCTCTTGAGCGATAAGAATTTAAGAGTTCTGGTTCCCCCATTCTGGCCCTTTCAGATGTGCTAGGTTCTTAAGTCAAAGAGATCTAGAAGGCAACTGATTGTGGAACATACATTCCTTAGTTTGTTATGTGGATGGGTCCAAATTGAGTCCATCTCCCCAAATGGTTGGGGAGGGATTAAATTTAATTGTACATTTATACCAAATTGTACATTTATATAATCTGATCTAGTTTACCTTTGTTTCAGATTCTGAGAGTTGTATAGTTCAGCTGCCTTTAGCTTTTGTGACTGAGCACAGAATTCATTAAATTAGTTTATTTTGCAAGTTGTTGAATGACAAATATAATGGTGGGTAAAAGTTCAGTCAGAATCAACTGATACATCTCTGGGTGAAATATGTTAACCCACAGATATCTCCAATTCCCTGTTAATTGGTAATAGTGATACACACTTCCCCATAGTAATTTTGAATCTGTTTCCAATGAACTTTGGAGCTGTTTGATCATATGATGGTGGCTCATTTAAAGACCTGAATTCACTTGTTCCATACTGTGCACTGGTTTATTTGAAATTGGAGTGAAGCTAGTTTTTTCTGAAATGTTGTGGCTCAATGACACTTGTTGGCAACTTGTATTCTCATTGGCAAGAACGTCTTGTTTTGTCCTGCCTTCCAGTTTTTGAGCTTGAGTGAGCCTTAATTCTTTTCTTGCCTCATCCCAAGAGACTTAACTTCCTGTTCTTTCAAATATATATTTTCTTGACTTCTTCTGTAACAGCATCCAATGTTAGGGCATTGGAGGAAAGCACCCAAGCTAGGAATGTCTGCAGGGTATGGAGAAAAAAGGTTAAGATTGTGACACAAAGGTGCAACAGAAACTCTACCTATATAAAAAATTGATACACATAAAAAAGACAAAGCTTTTTTTCTTTTTTTCACTATCACACAATTGTGGCTGCCATCTTGACTGTTTTTTACCATATCCTGCCCCTATGCCTATTAGTCTCCTGGAAGAAGACCAATTCTTTCAAAACAAGCTTTCTTTTAGTATTGAGAAGTTATCAGGGATGGCAACAGTCTCATAGCTGGGGATGGGGAAGAGAATGAGGAAGGAAAGTGGCACTATTTCGAAGTATCTGGAGGATTGTTACAGTGTTAGACCATGTGGAAGAATGTTTGCATCTATAATGCTAGATTTCAGAACTATACGAATCTAGAAGTTAATTCATATTTCTTAGGTAAGTGCAAATTGGAGCAGTTCATTCCTGAGATATTCTATTTTTCCCTGGAATCGGTTATTCCAAGGCTTTGAAGATATTTCATAGGTTTCCAGTAATGGTTTATGAATCACACTCAGAATACTCAGGCCAGCCTGTTCCAGGAGAAGAAAGAATACTGCAGGACAAATTACTCTGGTTTGCATATTTTTGTGTGCAAATTATTCCATTACTTGTGAAATTCAGCAGGTAAATGGTTCTATCTCCTGACCCACCATTGTGAATTTGGCTCTAAGTGGTTTCTTTCAGAAGTTTTGCTTAAACCCAAAGCTGATCTTGCAGGACTGAGCTCTGATCCCTATGGGAATACTACAGAAAAACAAAGATGAACCTGAGAAGACATGTTGGCCTTCAGTGCCCAGGATCCCTTAACATACTGTCTGGGGATTCTGGGAGTTGAAAGTTGACATGTCTGGAAGGGATCAAATTGGAGAAGTCTATGATATTGTCAGAGGGGCCAGCACAGGATTTGGGGAAGAAAGATGCTCCCATGAAAAGTTATTGCTACAGACAGGCTCTACCTTGCCTGATTGATGATGTAAATCTATTGAGAGGTTGTTTGAGGGGAGTCTGTCAGATTGACAGTGCATATGTCTAATACACACAGCCTGTGAGAGAGGAGTCTGCCGGCGGGTGGGAGAACGCTGGCTGAGTGTTGGTCACACGGAGATTGAATTACAGTTGAATTAGATCAGAGCTGTGGGAAACATCACCTCCTAAACACACACAGTCTCCAGGGAGGAAGGAGGGGGGAGACAGAGGCGGGCAGCTGGGGTGAAAGACTGAGAGCAGCTCACAGAAGCCAGGAGCTAACTTAATTACTGCAGACCTCCTTGCATCATCCTAGCCGTCTTTGGAGATTTTGCTCTCCGCAACTGAAAAGCTCTGTGGTGGCAGGCTAAAGACAGGGCAGGGCACGCTTCATATAAACCTTTGTTTCCAAGTTGGGGAAGAGAGGAGTGGGAGAGAGAGAGAGTGTCTTAGTAGGAATGAAAACATTAGGAACAGCAGGGAAAAGATCTGCTCAGGCTTTTCAGTCATGCAGCTGTAAAGGTCAGACTCCAAAGGGGATTTCATGGCTAGTGCTACCTTTGAAGATCAGATATTTTAGAGTGGCTTGCTCAGATTTCTGCAGGAAAAAAAAAACCTTTATGCCCACCCAGTTCCCCTCCTCGCCTGACCTGACCCATTTCCCTGTTCTCTTTTTGGCCTTCATGTTTTGTGATGACACACTGAAAATCAGGATAATGCACAGCATCTCATAGCTGGGATCACAGTGTATGGAAAACGTGAGGGGGAGGCTGGAGGGAGGATAGAAGAAAGCTGGAACTTTTTAAGCTCGATTAGGGGAGGGCAAAAAGTCACTTGGCACTGAAATGAGTTGACCCAGCAGGGATGAGAGGAGGACTTCCAGGAGACAGCAGGGCAGCATTTGTTTCCTTGTCCGGCACAGAAAGACTGGCTTAGGATGAAGTATAAAATGCATGGCATTCTCTCGTGCAATCACACCTCAGGCGCCTTAAAAACGATCCCTTTCTCTTTCAGCGTCATTCTGCAAGAGCTTGGCAGGGGGGTGGGGGAGGAAACAGTCTCCCTCCTGTTCATTTTCCCCTCCTCTTAATCTCCTGAGTTTGCACATGTCTTTGTGGGCAGGGATGAGAACCTGACCTCTAAACCCTTGTTAATAGAATATTGGGTTTGTTTTTATTATGCAACCCACTTTCAGGACAATCCTTCTTTATTTGACTTCCAATTGCCTTGGCTTGGCAAACCTCTTTCTCTTTCCCCCACCCCACCTTTTTTCCTCTTTATTTAAAAAAATAAGCCACTGCTATCAAATGTGATCTTGAGTTAAAGTTAGCAGTTCCATTTTAAGAACTTTAAACATTGCTCAAGAGGGTTGTTTTTGCTCAGAACAATCAAAAACAGGCCAAAACTTATGTTACTCCCCCACTTCTACGGGGATATTTTCACTCTTGATTAATATTGGAGGTTGCTTCATGGTGAACAAAACTCCACATTTATACATTCACATTTTTGTCTTTATTTCTTTATATTTCACAAAGTTTTTCTTGGCTTCAGTTGGTCCCAAAATATTCTGTCTCAAATTGTCCCAAACTACAGATACTACCAGGAATGATTCAAAGCAGATTTCATCCTGTCAGACACACATTCAATAAATGCAGCTTGAGGAGTGGTAAGTATAGATTGTAAAGGCATCCACTTAATGGGAGTCAGAAAAAGAAACATCTAATAAAGTAGAGCTCAACCCCAATAGGTTACCTGCAGGTTGCATGGTATTATCTCCCTTATGACTCTGATGTAGTCCTAGGACCTTGTAGGATTGCTGCTAATTTCAGTATTAAACTCCACTAACACATTTCAGTATCAAACCACTCATAGATATAATGTACATGGGAATGACCTTGGGAGACAGGGTGGAGATATGCAGCCAAGGAAATTGATAAAAGGCAGCTTAGCCCATAACAGGAATGTGTTCAGGGCAAGAAACTCAGAAGAGATCCTCCCTAGTTTTGGGGCTGTAAAGAGGACAGGGGCTGGGGGGAGAAGAGTACTTTCAGACTTACAAGATTCTGTTAATGTAACTTTACAATAAAATCAAATTAGTTCATCTGGCTGTGTTAGAAAACGTCTGGTCTATCTCACATCGCTGACATGATAAAGCTAGTTATAAGATTTAAAATAGAAATTTGAAATGATTAGACTTAGAATTTGAAAAATGAACTTGATAAATAAAATATAACCAGGATAATATATGCATATGTTTATGATTCACTGATGAACTTTAGATAGAATGAAATATTTTGGAATTGATTTATTTTAAATTGCATATGTTTCATTTTTCAAGTAGCTTCATCATTAAAAAATGGGCTGAATGTTTGCTGGTTTTTAATACAAATAATGATTTGGAACTGTTTATTTTTAATTTAAAAAAAAATATGGGAAACATTTGGCTATCTGCTGCTAAAGGTAGAAGATTTATTTATTCTTGCATATAAATTATAACATCTCTTTTTTCTTACCTTAACTAACCTAATTATCAGATTTAAAGATTTTAAGTTAAAAGACATGTAGTATATTCTACCACTAAGTTATAGTATTTTTTTTGTTGTGTAGATTTACTCTTCCGTTGTGAAATACATCTACTTTTTCTTTTACCTAAAGAATAATGACAGCAAATGTAATCTTGTGGTTAAAGTTTTTGACACAGATTATTGGAAACCTAGGATCAAATCTTCATCAAATTGGTCTGTACTTTTGAACATTACATTGAAGGACTGTTGTGAAAAATAAAAATGGAAAGAAGCAGAGTTCTGTGCAAGTACTTTGAGTTCCAAGGGGAAAAAGGGATGCAAATGAAATAAATATTTTCACAGAGAGGGGTTTAGCTAAATTCCCACTACAACAGTTTAAAGGTATCTTTTGAGGCCCAGTGGAACAGAATTTACATTTGAGAAATACATGATTAATTTTATTCTTACATTGAATAAAAAATGGGAGGATATTTTAATCTATATAGAACTTGTGGGTCAAAGGGATAGGTTGGCCCAGAGCTTAACTGATATAGAACAGAGCAATGTGTAAATCAAGTATGGAATTCATATCTTTGATGAGAGTGACAACTGAAGAGCTTGAAATCAGCATGTGCATGAGAGAGATTAATTTCTCCATATTATAATGTTGCAAAGTCAATCACTTGTCTCCTGGACAAGCAGAAAAAGATAGTCCTGAAATGGAGGAGCATGTTTTGCCCTTAGTCAGTAACCCACTGGAGTTTTTATGTACTTGTCCATCAAAGCTGGCAGGCTTATGACATTGGGAAACCATGAGCATCCTTCAGCTGTTTGGCTGGCACCAGATCATGTATCTTCTGTAGAAAACTCAGACCAGGTGTTGGAAGGAGGGAGATGGAAAGAGCTCACTGGAATAACCTTCTCCTGAAAAACCAGAGGGAGTAAAGAAAGCAAGCATTGTGTGGGTGTATATTAGGATGGAAAAAATGAGTCTGCTTGACCAATAGATTTGGATAATATTTTTATCCATTTTGTCTCCTCCAATAATTTTTTCATGGGTTATACAGTGGAATTTCCTATAAACCTATGAGTTAGAAAGGGAGGGAATGACTTGAAAACTTGTATGTATAGTATATCATATTCCTGTAAAATGTTTATTCTCATTTAAATGATATAGCTCTCCTAAAGAATGCTGTGTAATGCAATGTGCCAACTGTATTAAGGATCTGTGGTTTCCTTTGCAGGTTTCATAAAGAAAATGAATGTCTATTAAACCAGATGTGATATGAAATTTTATCTATGTTTACTGGTCAAGATGTTATGGTGCAAAAGCAATTCATAGAAATTAAATTTTGCTGTCGTCATTAGGGCTAATTTAAGCGTACTTAAATATATCAGCCCAAATATGTACATACATTTTTGTGTTATTTTATTGGCTGAGTTGCATAATTGCTGTGTAACTGAATTTTCCTGCTTAATGCTACCTGACTTGTTTGCCATCAGGAACTATCAGTTTTACATTAAGCATTAATTTTACCTTGGTGCGTAATGACAAATCCTGGAAAATGAATAGCTTTTGCTTTCAGCAGGAGAAACATAACTTGATCATTCTAAGTACCAGCATGGTACTCACAAAAGACGCTACTGTCAGAAAGACCTTAGGAATTATCCCATCTGTTAAAGACACAAAATTAAGTTGAAGATAATTTCATTTGGCTATGCTTGGTCTTGCCAAGCTGGAAATAGCAAAGCATTACCACAAAAACCTCACAGGAACCTTCTGAACAGCAATTCAGCTTTCCTTTTCCAGGGGAAATGTTATAGTTTCCTAGACAAAATGCCAAATCATACATTTAATGCAAGATATATGGGTTGCAAAAGTGACTTAATAAATTTAAGATAGAACCACTAGTATGGCTTCTCTATGTAAACTGGAGTACACACTGTATCTCATTGTCATCTTATTTTGCATCAGTAAGCATAATGGGTTAAGTGATCCTTGGTAGGCTGTGTGTTTCAAACATTTCATCCAACTGTAAGTGGTTGTAAGAATAGCATCTCTTGAACAGTACTGATCACATTGCTGATATAATTATTTTCATACATAAAAATGTTTTATTGAAGTAATAGATGTTGTACAAGTTGTACTTCAAGTTCAACCTGAGTATTCCTGGTTGAGATGTTATGGCATAAAAGCAATTCATAGAATCGATGGCTGGAACCCAAGTAGTGGCTGACAACCAGGCAGAAAGAAGAGGCTTTGTGTCCATATGTACAGCATGAGAAAAGATCTGAGCCCATCACATATACACTCTTCTCACTGGATTCCATCTCAGTGTAGCTTTTATTTATTTTTTAATGTTTCCTTGACAGTATTTATCTGGTCATTTTAAATACTGAACTGCACTTTAGACACGTCCACTTCTGTGGGTAAAGCCTGGGGCAATTGCCCTATTATCTCTTCCTCACTTTTAAAGAAAGGCCCTGTTTATGCTGTATGCACATTTTACTGGAACTAATTTTCAAAGCAATATGATTGTGGTGAAGGGAAGGAAGGACTTTACAGCAGAGCAATGAATTAATCATCTTGTTCTAGCAGGTTGCTAAAGAACAAGTGACAGCTGCAAGAAGCTGCTCAAAAATTTGGAATGCAAAAAGCTGACCCAGCTGGGGAAGATTAGCAAAATGTGGGAAGGTGAGGCAGTCAAAGGTGCACCATAAATTATTTTTATTACATGCAGGGTAGCATGGCAACTTATTGTATTCTCCTTCTGTGGCACATACAGGAACTAGAAGACTAAGAACTCTTCATCCTTAAGTTTTTGATTGAAGGATGTAATTTTTCCTTCCTTCCTCCTCCACCTACCTAGAGCAGATTTTCTACCTTGAATTCTTGTCTGACAAACTGGGGATTTTTCTTCTGAGACACCTGCATACTGAAAAATGCTTTGTTCTGTTTTGGCTTGTCAGGCAGCTGTTCAAGGCAAATGAGCAGAGCAGCATTCAATATGGGGAATTTTAATTTGACCTAATGAAATACAGCATAAGAAGTCAAGCTGCATAAAAAGTGTAACTTGTTTTTTTCAACCAAATAAAATGCTTGGCGACTGCTTATTAGCTCAATAAGAAAGGGTCAGATAAAGGAATAAGGCTGTGTTTATTCAGTAGTTAACAGATATCCCAGCCTATGTATGCATTAATGTTTATAGCAAGTTTTAAATGACCAAGAGTGACAAACAGCTAGGTTGATCTGGACTGATTTCAACTTTCCCCTTTCTGAAAATAATGGAATTTCAATTCACTGAATGCTGCTGGCTTATGGTATGGATTGATTGATCAGTGATAAAATGTTACAATACTAGTGGCAGTCTGTGCCAATAACATGTTGCGTTTCCCAAAACAGGATGAACAGAGATAGCTTAAAAAGTAAAAATTCACTGCACTGGCCACTATAATTAAATTTTAAGCTTTTTTTCTAAAATTACATAGAGGATAAGAGAAGACAAAATGAAAAACAAAGCAAATCCTTGAATTATGAATGGGTAAAAACCAATGCATAAAGAAATCCCTGTGACTACAGTAGAGAACATTTTCCTTTGTGAATACAGGAAATACTTGGTAAAAATCCTTTTTTTCTTAAGGATATTACCAGTGATCCAGTCAGACTGCTAAACAGACCAAGAGTAGGATATACCCAAGTGAATGCAGATTTCCAGAGAATAGCAAGGAAAGATAAGAAGGGCTTCTTAAATGAACCATGCAAAAAAGTAAAGGAAAATAATAGATGGGAAAGACTAGACATCTCTTCAAGAACATTGGAGATATCAAGGGAATCTTTCATCAAAAATAGGCATGATAAAGGACAAAAATAATAGGGACCTAACAGTAGCAGAAGAGATTAAGAAGAGGTGGCAAGCATATACAAAATCTATATAAGAAAGATTTAAATGTCCTTGGTAATCATGATGGCGTGGTCGCTGACCGTAGCCAGACATCCTAGAGTATGAAGTCAAATGGGCCTTACGAACAACACTGCTTGTGGAGGTGATGATATCCCAGTCAGACTGTTTAAAATCCTAAAAGTTGATGCTGTAAAAGTGCTTCATTCAATGTGCCAAACTTAACAGTGGCCACAGGATTAGAAAAGGTCAGTTTATGTTCTAACTGCAAAGAAGGGCAATGTCAAAGAATGTTCAACCTACTGTACAATTGTGCTCATTTCACACGCTAGCAAGGTTATGCTCAAAATACTACAAGCTAGGCTTCAGCAGTTTGTGAACCGAGAACTGTCAGATGTACAAACTGGGTTTCAAAGAGGCAAAGGAACTAAGGATCAAATTGCCAACATTCGCTGGATCATGGAGAAAAGAATGGAGTTCTAGAAAAACATCTACTTCTGCTTCATTAACTGTGCTAAAGCTTTTGATTGTGTGGATCACAACAAACTTTGTCAAATCCTTAAAGAGCCAGACCACCTTATCTCTCTTCTGAGAAATCTGTTTGTGGGTTAAGAAGCAACAATAGAACCATACATGGAACAACTGATTGGTTCATAATTGGGAAAGGAGTACGATGAGGCTGTATATCGTCATCCTGCTTATTTAACTTATATGCAGAGTACATCATGCAAAATACTAGATTGGATAAATCACAAGCCAAAATTAAGATTTCTGGGAGAAATAACAAACTCAGATATGTAAATGATACCTATCTAATAGCAGAAAGTGAAGAGGAGCTAAGGAGCCTCTTGATGATGGTGAAGGAGGAAAGTGCAAAAACTGGCTTGAAACTCAACATTAAAAAAACTAAGATCATGGCAACCGGTCCCATCAATTCCTGGAAAATAGAAGGGAAAGAAATGGAAGCTGTGATAGGTTTTACCTTCTTGGGCTCCAAGATCATTGCAGATGGTGACTGCAGCCATGAAATCAAAAGAGTCTTGCTCTTTGGGAGAAGAGCTATGGCAAACCTAGACAGCAATTAAAAAACAAAGATATCACCTTGCCAACAAAGGTCCATACAGTCAAGCTATGGTTTTCCCAGTAGTAATGTATGGCTGTAATGTATGGCTGTGAGAATTGGACCATATGGAAGGCTGAGCACTGAAGAATTTATGTCTTTGACCTGTGGTGCTGGAGAAGACTGTTGATATTCCCTTGCTGCAAGGAGATCAAACCAGCCAGTCGTATGAGGAATCAACTCTGATTGCTCATCAGAAGGAGAGATACTGAAGCTGAAGCTCAAATACTTTGGCCACTTAATGCGAGGAAGGGACTTATTGGAAAGACCGTGATGCTGGGAAAGATTGAAGGCAAAAAGAGAAGGGGAGAACAGAGGATGAAATGGTTAGATAACATTGTAGACATCATGGGCATGGATTTGGGCAGTCTCTGGGAGGCAGTGCATGGTGTTGTGAAGTGTTGGACACAACTGAGTGAATGAACAATAACAACACCCACTTGCAGAATTTTCATACAACAATGCACTGCATAAGTCAATATGACTCCATTTGAAGCCTTGTATGGAGTTCACACAAGGGTGTTACCAGACAACTCCAGAGATGGCAGCTGTGTTTCAGGGGCAATAGATTTTTTGCAAGAACACATAGCCACTTAAAGCTTTTAAAACTTTAAGGAGGAGTGTACAAAAGATGACTTGAAACTCAAAATTGAAAAACCTAAGATCATGGCATCCGGTCCCATGATGGCAGATGGTTAGTCTCATATTTGTGGGTTCATTCAAGATGATCCAGCAAATCAACCCAGTCGCATACCATTTGCAGTTGCTTCCCTCCATGAAGGTACACCCAGTTCTCCACTGCTCCCTTTTGATGAAAGAATCTCCCCAGTGACTTGTGCTCTCTCCATCCACCACTCTGTCCAGTCACTGTGGAAGGAGAACAAGAATTCAAAGTGGAAATCCTAGATTCCAGGAGAAGGGGAAGAGGCATCCAATATTTATTAAGTCATTTTGAATTTGGCACATATAAATTTAATAAATAAATAAATATTTCATTCATTGGAAGGGTTACCCAGAGTTTGAATTCTCCTGGAAAAATGCCAGTCATGTCCATGCACCAATCTTGATGTAGCGCTTTCACCCATGTTTTCCTAACAAGCTTCGGCCAGTGCAGCTATCAGTCCCAACAATACTACTGTACCTTCTGAGGAGTCCATTGCTGAAGAAGTTATGGTCAGCACTTACAGATTATGAACAACCTTCCACTTCAGGCCTGGCTGGACTGAGAGGGAAGGGGAATGGGAGCTTAACATTACAAGTTTTTTTTTGCAGCCAGAACTATCTGGGGAGCCTCACGTAGCAGGAGATTAACCTTCCTTTCCAGATGTAGCAAGCAGGTGGAGGGCCAGTAGAGTCTGATCAACTTTCCACTTCAAGCCTGGATGGACTGAGAGGGAAGGGGGAAATGAGAAATTAATTCTATACTTCTTTTACAGTCTGGTACATTGGCTGAGTCACTTGAGCCTCCTGAGACAGGGGAGGGCCATGCCTTTCTTTCAGATTAACTCTCTCCTTTACCCACTTCCATTGAAGTTTCAGACTCCAAGGACACCAGCAAGATGGAGGGGGGTCGCAGCTGAGTCCTGCATGGAAAAGGGAGCTTATAATGAAGAGGGGGTGATGTGGGGGAAGGAAGGACTGAACCAAGTGTTAAGAGGGGGAGCAGCATACTCATGCTAAACACAAAAGGGCCAAACCCCCATGAGGACCATTAGCTAATCTGCCAAGCACAAATGTGTGGGAATCAGCCCCCCTTGCAGGTGCAAACTCATGGGAATCAGCCTCCCTTACAGGAACAAACTCCTCTCAGTGC
>JANHZU010007454.1:59492-77758 GCA_032468055.1 Acrochordus granulatus | reverse complement strand
TTCCTTCCTTCCTTCCTTCCTTCCTATAGAAACACATAATAAAAACTAACAATTAAAACAAGTGTTCTACAATTAAAAATACTGGTCAAAATTTTACTTATACCCCAAATGAAGATAGAGAAAATATGATACTTATGTTCAAATAAACCAGTTCTGTTGCCTCTCATGGTAGGGCTGGATTCAAATGTTGTAGGGATCACTGAAGAAAAACCCACCAACATTTTTGGAGGCAACAGCATCTGAAAAAGGAAGGCTGAAAACAGGGAGGGTGTTGGATTAGGGAACATAAATCCAAAAAGGGCTTAATCTCAGAAGGAGCCCTCGTTGAGGTTCCTCTCAAACACATCCTGGTCCAGAAAGAAGGTCCATCAGCCAAGGGAGAAGACATTGAGCATCAGAAGAAGAAGATGGAGAAGAAGAAAATCAGTGTGTGGTACTCAAGGAGGCCATTGGAAGAAAGGGGCTCTCAGAGCCAGAGGATTAAAGGAACATAGAGGAGAATTAATTTCTCAATGGCAGGAGAGAGAAACACCCCAAGATTTTGGCATCCTGACAGTGTGCCTAAGAACAGAGGGGCAAATGTATGGAGAATGCAAGCATACAGACTATTCTTGATCTCTTAACTTTCTTTTGGGGTGATAGGGTCATCTGTGTTGGCTCAGACTGATTTCTCTCCCTTCCTTGATTTTCCGAAGGTGGCTTCCTGGCCTTCCCAAAAGGATCTTTAAAATTCTTCCTAGAGGAGGACATTGAAGAGTCTTTCCGTTATTCCAAAGGTCTCTTGAATTTTAAGTAGATGCTCTGTTGTTGCTGATTCCTTGATTCACTAATAGGTAGATGCACCTCATCTGGGTCCCTCCTTCCTTCATATGTCTCATCTGGATTCTTGCGTCCTCCACATGGAGGAGATAATTTCTTGAGGGACAACTCAACTGAGTTTCTTCTGATGTTGCTTCTGAGCAAAGAATCTCTGGCTTTTTCAGAGGCAATTTTGGAATTCTCCATTCACCTGGTGGGAAGATGCTCATTTTTAAGTAGTGTAGGCAGCATGGATGGTGATCAATGTTGTGCAGATGAGACGTGAAAGAAAAAGGAAATATTTATTTATTTTTATTTATTTATTACACGTATTTCTATGCCGCCAATTTCCGAAGACTCTTGGTGGCTTACAAAGATTAGATATTTATACAATTGTGTAAACTAACCCCGAGTGACTTCAGTGGGTGGAGAGGCTTCTCTGGTTGGTTTCTGGAGCCAGCAAAGAGTTAGTAAACATGTCAGTGTTCCAAGGGGTGGTTTTTAGAGAAGAACATCCATCATATTGTCTAAAACGGTGCTGTGTAAAGAATAAAATGTCTTGGCTATGAAAATAAAGCTCAGCGCGAAATGGATTCCTTCCTTCCTTCCTTCCTTCCTTCCTTCCTTCCTTCCTTCCTTCCTTCCTTCCTTTCTCCCTCCCTTCTCTTTCCGATTCCCCTTCCTCCCTTCTTTTCTCCTCCCTCTCCTTCCTTCCTTCCTTCCTCCCTCCCTTCTCTTTCTCCTCCCTTCTTTTCCCCCCATGCTAGGAATAATAAGGTAACAGAAATAAGCAGATAGAGAGAAAAAAAATAAGAGGAACTACAGCAGCAAAATGATCCAGACTCAGTAGGTTGGGAGAAGACTGGAGAAAGGAGAAAAGACCTAAATGAACAAGAGATAGAAAATAAATATGAGCAGATTGTCTCATAAACTGCAATTGAGCCCAGGTGGCAAGAAATCAGGGAAGAAGCGTTTCAAATCACTTAAAGAGACTCTGCCTTCATGAACTCCCTCTAACTCAGGGTTTCCCAACCCCATGGCTGGATGGGAAATTTGGGAGTTGAAGTCCCCTGTCTTAAAGTTGCCAAGGTTGGGAAACCCTGCTCTAACAGAGATTGAGAAATTCCTCTTACCATTTCCAAGTTTCTCTATTTACCCCCAGAATAACATTCAAGATAGGATAGCTTCCTGAAATTTGCAGATATTTTTTTCTTCCTTGTCTTGCCCAGCTGTATGGGACATGGCAACTGGCTGCCAATTTCAAGTCAAATTTCTGATCTTTTTCTCATCTGCAGAAGGGCCAGCCAACTTTTACCGTCATCCTCAAAGGCCTTCCCATCTCTTAGCTATTTACTGATTCTGTCCTTTAGAACCAACTCCTTAGCTGAAGGCTTCTATGATGCCACCAGGCCAAAGAGATCAGTGCTTAGAAATTTCAACATTTAGGACAATTGCTCTGAATTACAGTTGTGTGCTTTCATGCTCTGGCTGTACTTTCTCCTGTTTGATCCATTGTAAGATTCTTAGTTGCATTTTTTCAGTGCATTTATGATTATTTTTAAACAAAACAATATCAAAGACACTTCCCATCATTTAGTCATCAATTAAATCTAACATCAAGCATTAGTAGGAAAATGTAATGCTCTGGAGAGGATGAACAGGGAAAATGGCAACCAGCTGCACTGTCCCTATTTCACAGTAGAATTCATGCTCTTTCTAGTTGTTTCTTTCTGTTCCAACTCCTCTCCACTTTTTTCCTTTTAACTTCCTCCATTTTCTAGCTTTGTTTTGCATGAACTCCATTCCTTGCTATACTTCATCTTAACCTGCCATCTCTTTGCATTCCACCTTAATTTTTATCACACATGATATTTCACTTGTACAAATTGTTTTTAATTATTCGGAATCTCCAGATTAAATATGGATAGTTCTCAATTTACAACCACAATTGAGACCAGAATTTCTGTTGTTAAGCAAGGCAGTTGTTATGTGAATGATGTCTGATTTTACAACCTTTTTTGCCACAGTTGTTAAGCAAATCACTGCAACTGTTATGTGAATCATGTGGTCATTAGGGAAATCCAGCTTCCTCCACTGATTTTGCTGATCAGAAGCCAGTTGAGAAGGGTGCAAATGGCTATTACATGTTGGTTGCCAAATACATGCTAGTTGCCAAATGCCTGAATTTTGATCAAATGACTGAGGGGATGCTGTAATGGTCATAAGTGCGAGGACTGGTTGTAAGTCACTTTTTTCCCTGCCACTGTAACTTCAAACAGTAACTTCAAATGGTTATAAATTGAGGACCACTTCCCCTTCTGCTCATCCATGGTTTGCAAAGCATAATCCCATGGAGTTAGGTTATTATCAAGGAAGCTTAGATGCTAGGCCAGTAATATTACAGGGTGTTAAAGCATTACTTTTAAAAACTAGTCCCCTTCTTTGATATCTGCCTACTTCCTGATCCAGAATACCAAGGAAACCAGGAAGAAAGCCCACAGATGGGAGATAAGCAAGAGATGCACAGTGATTTCTAATAAGGAAAGGAAAATGATACAGTCCATTGCTGAACAGGGATCTGAAATAAGATCTCCCCAGACTTGATTCAACACTTTAAGCATTACAACACACACATATACTCATTCCTGTAAATTAAAAAAAAAATGCACACACATAAACACATAAAACAGAAGATGAAAAAAGTAGCTGCATCATAACCATTATGTGAAGCGATGTGTACCTAATCCCAAGTGTAAAGAAACGTATATTGTATTATATCACACCTCAAAAAAACTGTATAGACATTAGTCTTTGTATGATTAATCTGCTTCTCAAAGAAATGATTTCAACCATCAAAACTCACAATGAAATGCTCAACATTTCTAAGTGGGAACTTGAAACAGCTTCATGCTGTTGGACTTCAACCCGCAAAACAATCCCGTTGAGGTCGGCCAGGCTGAGCCTGTGCTTGGCTTGAAAGGGGGTCCTATGGCGAGGGCAGACATGAGCGTGGGTTTTTCCAGGCGACTTCACCCCCTTCGCCACCTCCCCCCACACAGCTGCCATTGTGCTTACCTTTAAATCTTTATGCAGCTTAGCATCCTGGGTTTGTTATCATCAGCCCAGTATTTACCTTCAGGTGGACTCCCCTTGATGCCAAGCAGCAGTCATTCGTGTATCGGCACCCCACTGATGACATGATCTCCCCAAGAAATTTTCCAAGCGAACGCCACTGGGGTCTTTTCGGTGCCGGTGAAGACAGCCAGCTTGGTCTACTGGGTCAGGGACCAGGCTGGGGACGGTGAGTTCTAGGCCCGCTTTAGGCATGAAAGCTGGTTGGGTCCCTTTGGGCCAATCACCAGGAGAATGTGAGTTCTAGGCCCGCCTTGGGCACGAAAGCTGGTGGGGTGATTCTGGGCGTTCTTGGGTGATTCTGGGTGATTCTTGGGTGTTCACAAGACGGTGAGTTCTAATCCCGCCTCAGGCATGAAAGCCAGCGGGGTGACTCTTCCCTCTCAGCCACTCCGCAGGGTTGTCGTTGTGAGAAAAACAGGAGGCTGGCATATTCGGTATGCTCGCTGCCTTGAACTGGCCAAATGCTGTACATAAAAAAGGTGAGATAAAAACATAATAATAGAGTAATAATAATAAACCATTGAGAGATTTAAGGCTTTTAACAACTATTTTTTCTTTGTTTTTTAAAACCCCATATTAAGACTGATTACTTTCCTTGCTTCTGAAACCTTATCAGGAGCTTTGCGGAAGGGTAATAATTTCCCAGAGAAAAATAAAAATGATGTCATCGAAGCCCTCCTTTTCCCTCCCCTGCAACTTTTGAGGAATGAAATCATTTGAAGTAAGCAGTCATCCATGGGCCTTAGGACAAGTTCTTTGTTCCTCATTAAACTGCTATTTTATGATATTTACATTTTTATTTATTCCTTTTGTACGGCCACCCAACTCAGCAAAGGACTCGGAGCAGCAAAAAATCTTTAAAAATAAACTAAACAAATTCTCATCACAAACAAAAAAAAATTAAAATTGCTTATTGTTTTTCTTTTTTATTGTTAGCCATCCAGAGTCATGCATTTGCGGTGGCAGCCATACCAATGTCACAAACAAACAAACTTCATCCAGACAACCTTGCTTCCTGCCAGTTTTAAGTGTACTAAGATACAGACATAACTTACTGCAGTTTCAGGCATCTGCTTCTAATGTGAATTTGCCCCTATTCTTGCCCAGAGAAAAAGAATAATGAGATTTAGAAGTATAAATTGAATTACTACAGGACAAAAATGTGTGAGACACAAGGCTCTTTCACTCCAATTTTTAGAGACTAATCTGTGGTGTTCACAGCAGGATGTGTCAAAAAAGTCAAGATGGTGGCTACAATTGAAGCCCCTCTTTTTTTAAAGTGACAGATGCTCTGGATACCTGTAAACTTCTCAACTATCTTGGCCCATATAGAAAATGGCAGGACTTTAGTCGCATGGTTGAAGCCATTTTGTTTTTTTTTTACTCCCTCTTAGAATGATTGAAGATGATTCTGATTCAGATAGACCTTTTCTTAAAATCTGTGTTTTATTTAAATGTTTATTTCAGGTCTGTTGTGGTTGTTCATTTCATGCATTGCCTAGTTTGTATGCAAGACGTGTGTATGTGTTTGGTACTTTATTATAGTCCATTCAGCTCTTATTTTGACCTGTGTTTCTCAACCTTGGCAGCTTGAAGATGTGTGGACTTCAACTTCCAGAATTCCATGCTAACTGGGGAATTCTGGGAGTTGAACCCCACACAACTCCAAGCTACCAAGGTTAAGAGACAGACATAACTTCCTTGATTTTAAATTATTTTGTACGTCTTCTTGCTACATCAGGTCAAAAAGATTTTTATATACCAATGTTTTATTTATGTTTTAATAGCATTCTGATGTTTCTTCTCATCAAGATTTAGGATCTTGCTCTCTAGACTAGAATCCATCACACGGAAGACAAAAAATGGCCAAGCATGTTCTAATTTAAAGTAGGACCCTCTAGTCCAGATCATAGCCAATTAGGTCCTATCTCATCCTCATTTGCAAATCCAAAGGCACAAATGAGGATGGAGAAATCGGTGGGAATATTTTGTTTCAGATGGATGGACCGAGTGGGGCAGACCCGCACAGAATCCAGCTCTTTCCTGCAGATTATTCAAAGGGGAAAGTGGGATTGAGAGGAGCTGATCCAGATTTATCATTCAGATTTTCCTCTGAAAGACAGAAGGTCCTCCTCTAGGGAGGGGAAGCCTGCCTTACTCCTTTTCTTCCTGATGACATTGCCCACCTGCATGGAAACATCAGGAAGGAGGGGCAACGGTGGATCAGGTCCCCCCTTATGCGTTGGCTACAGGCCAGATGCTGGAGCATGAAACGGCGGGCGATGACGATGTTGCATGATTCTCTGTAGAAGCTTACGAGGGACGGGCGCTCCGCACATGCTCAGAGGGGCTCTCACCAAGCTCCGCTCCCGTAGGGCTCCAATTTCGCCTCTGAAAAATGGCATCAATCGTGCAACCCCCTTATAAATTAAACCCCCCACCACCCCCTTTTGAAATGCTTATCGCTCGGTTCGTCCTCGATCCCAGAACGCAGGGAGAAAGAAAGGGCACGGACTGGATTCAGCCGGCTCTTCCTCTCTCCCCATCCGCCCCCCACGCACCCCCGGATAGGCAAAACCTTCCTCCTCCCTGGCGGGTTGCAAAGGGCTTCAACTCCGGCGCATCCCCCCCGCCCTCCGCTGCTTTGAAGGGTGCATTGCGGGCTGCGGGGAGGCACGGATCCCGGATTCGCCGAGCGCCGGCTGGCTTCACGCGCAGCGCGGCCGAAACCCGCCAGCCGGAGGCGAGCCAGGGAGGGAGGGGGCGGCGGTCGCTGCCTGGCTTGGCTTGGCTTTCCTTTCTTCGCCCCGCTCGCTCGCTCCCCAGCGCCCCCCCCGCTTTTCCGGGAGGGGATCTAATATCCCGCCCCCCCTTCTCCAACCAATGACATCACCAGCACCCCCAAAGAGGCCGTCCCAGCATGCAGCGCTGGCGGGCCCCGGAGACTTGCTCTGGTTGTCGGTGGAGATGCAGAAGCGGCGGCGGCGGCTCGAGCGCCCTGCAGGTGAGTGCGCGGCGAGAGTTGCCATCCAGACGCGGGTCCGGAGCCCGGCTCCCCACTTCCCCGGCGCGGAGGGAGCGGGGTCGAGGACGCGCCTTCCTTCGCCCTCCGCGGCAGCCCCAGCTTCGCCTTCCCGGCTGGCTCACCTCCTCCTGCCCCCGGGGTTAGACCAGGGCCGTCCACCACCTCGGTCCCTTCCCGCGAGGAGCCCCGGCTCGACCCCGCCAGGGGGCCTAGGACATCCGCGACTCTCCCGCGACCCCCGCCGCCCCAGTTCCCCGCGGCTTCTGTCATGCGGCTTGCCTTTCCGCCACTCTCCCCTTTGGGGGATTCCTCGCTCTTCTCGCCTTCCCGTTCCTCCCCCCCTACTTTTCACCTTTCCGATTTCTTCAAGGGAGGCGGGATGGGGAAAAAGAATCGGAGGTCCCCTTCTCTGCTTCTCTGGCTGCCTGGCTCCGCCCCCCCATCCCAACTTTTCCCCCTTGTCCTTCGGTCCCGACGGTGCAGCTTTCTCCCGATCTCCCCCTGCGCACCCCCCCACCCGGTCCGTCCCTGGCCGCCTCGGAGCTGAAGGGGAATTTCTCCTCTCTGCATTTGGGGCGGCGGGGGGAGGTTGTAAATAGATGCAAAGAGAACAGACAGACAACTTTCCCCTCCCTGCAGGTGCAGGAACAGCTCCTGGCTGGACAGCCCCCCCTTCCCCTCCCCGTTTCCCCTGCGGGGGCCCCTTTCCACTCAGCCTCTTGCACTGTGTATTTTCCTGTGCAAAAAGCCTGGAATGATGGCGGGGGGGGGAGAGAACGAAAGAGAAGCAGAGTGGAGGTCAAGTTTGAAGAGAGAATTGGAAGCCTGGGAGGGTATTTCCTACTGTTTCCAGAATTACAGACAGCCCCCTGCTCCCCCCTCATGGTCCCTGCACCTTAAAGACATATTCTTTGTTCTTTTGCATCTCTCCCCCCCACATCTTCCCACCACAATGCACACTTTGTGGGAGCTCTACATGGGGGGGGAGGATGGACCACTGCAGTCCCTCCTCCCAGTGGATCAGGTAGGTGAGCAGGGTGGGGTGGCGGCAGTGGCGGCAGCGGTGCAGATAATGGGAAGCTTTGCCAAGGAAGGAAGTTGAGGCTGTATAAAGGGTAAGAGGGCACTGCGGTTCATTATTTTAAAAGAATCATTTATTTAACTCTCTCTCCGGCCTCTCTCTTCCAGTGGAGTAGAATCAATCCAGAGCAAGCATAGGGCTCAGCTTGGGTTTTCCCCCAAGGAAGTTCCACAAAAACTGTGCCCAAGATTGCAGGCTAAGGGTTAGCACATCTAAACCTTTCCTCCCAACTCCCCCTGCCCACCTGCCTGCTTTCTGCTATAAGATGCATTAGCAGAATTTGAGACACAGGAAAATCTGTCCCCCCCCTTCTCCATTGATGGAGCAATACATCCAAATCCCAGATAGATGCCTGGATCCTTCCTGAATTGCAGTTCAAGAACAAGATGGGAGGGGGGAATAGGTGCCTCTTCTCTTCAGAGGAGAGTCAGGTAGAGGGGAGTATCAAGGGGCTGGAGAATAAGAGAGTCTTGGAATTGGGGCCTTAAAGATTTTAGTATGATGGTGGTTGTAGAGGAATTTGAGCAATTACAGGTTATTATCTGATTATGCCTTTGACCTCCTGTCTCCTGAGTGACAGACGGTTGGGATGCTGGCCTTTTTCGAAAAAAGGGGAGGGGGGTTAATGCAGGCAGTGGTGATTCTTTCTCTCCCAACCCCCCCCCGTATTTTTGCTTGTCTTCTTCCCTCTGTCCCTGAATTGTGCTTGCCATTCCATTGCCCGTGTAATTTATTCATCCCAAGATGCACCTCTCTGCAGTTGCAGGCAGGAATGGGGGAGGGGGGCAGTGGAGCTCAGTTCTCTCCCCCCCATCTCCAATGACTGTACATTTTGCTACGACTTGTTGCCCCTAACCTGCCCTTCTCAGAATAGGAGAAGGGGCCGGGGTTGCCCTAGGAGGCTCGGGGCATTGATCTTGCTGAATGCATGGAGCTGAGTAGGGACTGAGATTTAGGAGGAGTGGAAGTGGAGTGCGACAGGAGAGGAGGAAGAGGAGGAGGAGCCCAGGAAAAAAATAACACAGCAGAGATTGCTTGGGGTTTATGGGGGCTCTACATTTTTCAGTTTCTCAGCGTGTGTTGACTGGAACCTGGCAGACTGAATGATCTCAGAACCCAGAGGGCAGGCGCAGCATGGAGCCAGAGAGCGTGACTTTAGAAGCAAGCATAGGACTGCTGAAATGGGGTGGCCAGGGTTCGAATGCATGGGAGGGGGCACATGAGCCACTGAACACAAAATTTCCACTTCCGAAATGAACTTCAGCATCATCATGTTCAGCTTAAGCCCAGATAAAGAATTCACAAGTCTTGATTGCATCAAGGTTTGTTTTTTTCTCAAGAGCAACTAAGAAAGAGAGAGAGAGAAAGATGCAGCACTCACAGGGTTAATGTCTGGCAGGCTCCTTGGTGGGGCAGGGCAGGTCTGGAATTAAAGGGTCAAGGGGGAGAGACCCAGCTGCAGCCTGTCTGTGAAGCCAGACAGGGTCAGAGGTCATGGGCGAGGTCAGGGGTCTCCCTCAGCGTAGCCTCCATTCATTGGCAGAGTTTTGCCTAAGCATAAATCAGTTTCTCTAGGAGGAGAGCAAGGCCTAGGAGCTGTAAATGGGGAGGGGAGCCCAGCATCGGGCTGGTAGAGACTGGGGAAGCGGTTGCTTGCTCTTGTCCCTTTATGTAAGGAAACCTTGAAGCTTTCTCCATGCCCAGAATGGCCTCTCCTTTTCCCTCCTTCTCTTGACATAGAGGTACATGTCACATGGGCACACATTACAGTGGCCATGGCTTTGCCAGGCATGCACCTTCCAGAAAGTTAACCCATATTCATAAACACATCTGCAGTCCAAGGCTACAGAGGCATATGTTCTTCATCAGAGGTGCCAGCGTCTGCGCATGCGTGAGTATGCACAGACAGCCTCTGCTCAAATGTTCCAGGGTGGGGCATCATTCAGGGAGCAAGGGACATCATCTTTGGGCTCCCCACCCTTGTGATCTATCTTGCACAGTCACCTCAAAGGAGAATGTCGCCAGCGTCAGCTGGATCCTACCCAGTATGAAGAAATGATTCTACATCTGTTAACCTCATTCCTCCATACCCAGTTGGCATTCCTAATTATTTTCTGTCTCCATATGCACCACACAGGTGTTCCCTTCATTCTCATATGGTTCTATAAGAACTCTTATCTCTGACACATCACCCAGAGGTTGCTTCAGTATGAATTTCACCCTCTTTGTGCTTGCCTTCCATCATTTGTTGTCAGAAATGTTGACCTCCCCCTTGAATCTAGGATTGTATCTTCCAATCTGCTCATCTTAGGTCAAAGGTAAAAAAGGTGAAGGCTGAGGGCAGGTGGCCTTCACCCCTGTTTCTTTTTTTGGGGATACCAGACATTTGGCAGGGGATAAGGAGGGGGAGGAGACATACAAAATGGTCATAGCATAAATTCAAAAATAATATTTATGTAGTTAGAAAATACAGCATTAAAAAATAACCCTAGGTCCACATCACTGCCCCACCCAAAAGGAGTTCAGTGCAGTCATTGATTACAAAAAAGATTGTTCTCCCAGTCCTAGATGATGGCTATATCCTGTATCCAGTCCTTTGCAGAAGAATAACGTATACTCATTTGCTGGAAGTTAAAAATATGATCTCTAGCATCTTTCATCTTTAATGCAAATGGTGAATGGGGATTAATTTGGATTAAATACAAAAACTCCCCTCCCTTATAGGTGGCATGTTCTCCTGTCAGGTTTAACTGTTGATATATAAGTGTGATTGTGTATATTTACTTATTGGAACCCAAATGCTCTTCAATTACATGTATGTAATTTGATTGGTATGTTTGTATAAGCTTTCTTGCTTCTGAATGCTTTGAGTCTAGATCTTGGGCACATGAAATTATAACTGAGTTAAGAGAGAGATGGACAAATGTGTTTTGTATGCACTGGACATGCTTATGTCAGGCTTTGGGAGAAGATAAGTTTTAGGACCCTCACAGCTGTATGGCTAAGGGGTTGAATGCTCAAGGTTTGGCAAAGCATGCATATATGGTCAATTTCTTCTATCCAGAGAAATATAAGCTTCCAATAGACAGTCTCATCATTGCCCACCCTACTCACTCTCATCATGAAAGAACTTGACCTCCTGATCATCTCAACAGTGGGTTGTATGTGCACGTGTGATAGAAACAAGGAAAAATTGCAACCAAGCAGGAACCTTAAGAGGAGGTTGGAAGAAAGAGAAATATTGCAGCAGTCCCATCACCCTGCCTATTCTCCTCCTCTTCATCATCATCATTCCTTTACTCCCTCAATCTCCCTACCTTTTCCTTGAGTTTCTCAGAAGTGATCTCTACCCATATCTGTGTTTATAGAAGATATAACAAAGCTTCCATTCAATAGAAGCTGCAAGGGTTGTTTCACAGTTCTCTTTGTTGCAAGCCCAGCCGCAACTGATGCCTTCTGAATTTGTGAAACTACAGTGCCAGTCATTTCTAGCCTTCTGGTCATGTGGATGATGATTAGAGAATGGAGTTACACTCTATTCTCTCTTGTATCAGGAAGCTAAATTGGAGATGTGGCAAAATAGGAGAGATTTCAGTGATTTAATGAACATGGAGTAGAGGGTTGCCTTTTTCTACAACCATGGGCTGGAGCTAGGGTTCCACAGCAAAGAGATAGGTTTTGTCCATGTTGAAATCTGCCCCATGTCCAAACTTCATGGCTGATGTACAATGGCATGCTGCCTCCATTTCCCCATCTGTGCTGAAACACAGACATACTGTAACATATGTCCATCAACTGCTTCAGTTTAGCCATCTCCTTGTCTCCACCTTTGTCTCCCCATTCACACCCATTTCAACACAGAGACTGCCTTCTGTATTTCCCTATTCATCCACCTCCCTGGTAGGAACTGATCTCTTTCTGCATCTTCTAACTAGAACCCCCTCCCACTAATCCATTCTTATTCATTCTTTAGCCTCAACCATGTGATAACCTTCTACTGTAGTCTTTTTCATCCATCCTCAAGCATTCAATCTTAACCTTGGATATTTATTTCATTATCTGCCTGTACTCATCCATTTCACCACTGCACCATTTTTCATCAGATTTTATTCTCCATTTCTGCCAGCTCATGCCAAATTTAACCAAATGAGGTCTGCAGCATCATTCCTCCATCTTGCCCTGTCTGTCTTTTTTCTGCAAGTCTCCATCTTTCTGGCTTGCACACCTTTCAGGACTCATATCCACATCCCTGATGTTAATACATTACGGACAGAGAGTGTATGTGTTCCTAGTTTTAAACTCTTCTTGGCCTGTGTTCATCCTGATAGGAAGTAAGAAGGGAGAAGAAAAGAACATGCATAACTACTAGAGGGTTTTCCTTTTTTTTCCTGTTAGATACAGTTTCAGCTTGGGGGAGAAAAACAGTTCTCCCCTCTTACAGTGCATATCTGGATTTGTGCTGGAAGAAATTGCCCTAAAGGGGAAGGCCAAAAGGTATATCTCTTCTTACTAATACTACTTTACCTACTAATGCTTTTTATATTAGGCCTCATGCATAAGGTTTGCACAGAATGGCAGTGTCACCCTTTATTTCTTCTACCTTCTGGGAGTGGCAGGGAAGGAGCAGAGGGGAGCAATTCAATTGTTGGGCCAGCCTGCTTAGAATACAAAACCCGTCTGCAAAGAAAAATCTACCCTAAGGATATCTGAATAATCCCTTTTTCTCTTCTGTCTTGTGGTGCCCAGTTCAGTTCCCAATACCAGCCAACAAACCATCGTTTTTTCAAAGCTTTCATGAAAAATAAAAAGGACATTAACTGGAAAGGTGGCTGTCTCTATTCTGGAGCCTGCAGGGATGCCAAAGTGTTTCTAATTGGAAATTAGGGTTTTATGATTGTCTGAAACACTGGAGAGGGGATAATCTAAGGAAGGGAATACTGTAATTGGCAGAGAATAGTCTGGGTATTAATACAATTAGGGATATCTAATAAGAACCCTGACCTTTTTCCTCCAGCTTCTCTTCTCTGTTTGGAGTAATATCTGTTTTAATGATGCTAAGCATGGAACCAGTTATCTTGAAACAGGACTGGCTATTGGGGTGCTGCAGATGTTGGGCCTCTATAGCACAGCATTCCCAACTTTCAGCCATTTTGGCAGGGAATTCTAGGAATTTGGGTTCCAACATATTTGAAAAGCAAAGTTGGGGAAGGATGCCATGTGATTTCATGGGGAAGCAAAAGAAATAGACTGGTGGTTCCATGGACATCAGATGTCCTGCTATAGGTGTGGAGTTGCAGCATTGGCATGATTACTGCATTGCCTGTGCGTGATCATGTGGTGTCATTGTATGTTGATGTGAATGGGCTTCCTACATTGACTAAATATACATACAAGGCTCCAGGCTCTGTTTCAAGCCATCCCATCTGGTTAATATTAAAGGGCTGGTTAGTACCTGTGGAGAAAGGATTCCCTTGCTTGAACTGAGCCCAGACACAAGGCCTGGTTTTACACTTCATACTATGCCAGAAGGGGTTGTTTGGTTTTAAGTTTGCCTGCTCCACATACTTAAGCCATTATGGTTTATCATCCACAGTTTATGACTTAGCATGTGGCTAATTGTGATTTATTTCACAAACAATGATTTGGCATACTGTGGCGATGGACTATCATAAATCTGCCTTGCCTTAAAAGGTCTTTGCTTTGCTGATCATGAGGTTTCTTTGGTCAACTTCCCTAAAATTGGAGAAGCCAAATCCTTTAGACAAAGTTTCCCTCCTAACTTTGTTCCCTCCAACACCAATTAGCTTACTAATATTGACTTCTAAAACTGAGTGCTGAAATTATACTGCTTTCTACTAGGACAGAGAGAGAAAACGAGTCTTGTTCTTTGTATAATTTGCAGAAGATTTGCACATTGGTGCTAAGGCTTTATTTTACCATTGTTGGATTTTAGGCCAGATCAGCCTAGTTAAAGTAGTTCCTTGCCACAGGTAGTGGGTTTCAAATGTTGAAGAATCTATCAACATGTTTAAAATATCATAGAGCATACTAGACAAAGTTCAGATACTTGTGAAGTTGAGAGCAATGTAAATGTTAGATATGGATTTTCTTAGAGTGCTTCCTTTGAGATAGCACCATCTTGCCTAGGGGTAGGGAGATTGTGTGGGAACAGTTTAAGAGTCAATTTACAGAATTCACATTTCAGAGGAAAAGATTCTGGTCTCAACCTTCTCCATAAGAGCTGGGAAAAGAGCAAGGTTTTTATAAGCATTAAGCCATACTGTATCAACAGAGGAGAATATCTGTAGCTCAGGCTTCAACTGTGGAGTGCTTGGTGCTCTCTGAGCTTGGTTGCTTTCTTGCAGATATTTCATTACTTAACTAAGTTATGGTGATGTTACCTGGTCAGGGAATGAAATGTCTGCATAAAAACCAAACAAACTCAGACAACACTGAGGACTCCACAAATCATACTGTGCATGGTTTGGCTTTTATTGAGCATAAGTATGGTTTGAAAACCAGGATTTATAGTTTAGTGTATTGTATGAATTCAGGTGAATCGTGGTATTTTCTCCAAACCTTAACTAAACCAAACATGGCTTAACATAATATGTGGATTGAAGGAATGCTATGAGATTGCTATATCTCATAATCACAGTAGTATGAAGAAACTTTCTGTGCTCTTGCACAATTTATTGCGTAGTGGGTGTCAGGAAGCAAAGAGGTAGCATGGGTCTTTTTGCCTTTGGTGATATTTTATTCATTTATTATGTGATTTATCTACCACCTGAAACTCAGTAGACTCTGGGCAGCCTTACTGAATTTAAAAGAGTAGAAATTAAAACTATTCAGTAATCAAACCCACAGTCTAATGTCCAATTTGAGTGTAAGAAAATGGCTAAAATGAGTTGAATAAAAAGCCAACCCAAAGGCTGGTGTGAAGAGGAATTAGCCATGTGGAATTTTACATGTGCTAGATCACATTTGAATAAAGCTGAGTGCAGAATTTCTGTCTTGTATTTGGAAGAAATAGGGAGAGGTTTGGAATTCTTTGCCCTGTTATTATCTGCTGCCCTGCTCCAAAATAGGTTCAGTTATCTCTGCTCCCCCTCTTTGGAGTTGCCAAGTCTTTGGCTCTTTTACTGCCCCATGTCTTTCATGTACCATTGAACATGGGAATAATATCATTTGCCCTAGAGATGTGGGAGTCAAGAGCCGGGATCATCTCTGTGTGGGTCCCTGCTCTTGCAGCCTGGGCTGTGCATGAGCATTACGGCCCACCAGCTCCTTTTCCTTGCGTTTTGCACATGGATTTTTTACCTGTAATTCATTGTCATTCATCTGTGTCTGTGCATCCATCAAACCGGGCGATGTGTACATCCGCCTTACCCTTTGTCTGCATGAGCGGGTAGCATGCATATATAACCCTGCGAATCGCTGCTTGAGCTTGCCACCTGGCTCTGATGCCTGCCTTTTCTTGCTGCATGCGGGTGTTTTCCAACCAGTTATCATACAACACATGTGCCTCCCTTATAAATACGCGCGCGCGCGCACACACACACGTGAGTGTGTGTGTATGTGTGTGTCTGTACTCTTGTAGTATCAGGTGCTAGACTGATTCTCTGGGGACTTTGTGTCTCAGCCTTTTTCCCCCTCCCCAAGATCCCCCTTCAGGGGTCAGGGAGTGCCAGTGAGACAGTCTGCCGCCATGGCAACAAGGCCTAACACAGGCTTCAGACTGACAATTTTGCTCCCCCTTAACCCTTCCAGGCCCAGCCCTCACTCCCCCCACCCTGTTCTCATTCAGCAACTTTGCTAAAACTCCTCTATTCCAGTTCACTTAGTGGATCCCGGGAATACAGGGTTTCTGCCGGTATTCCTTATTTTAACATCAGTGTTGCCCAACTATGGATCTGGAACTCGGTCCCCACATCCCAGCTTCCCCATCCTGTTGAACCGTTAACATACGCAACACATGCACACACACAATCCCCTTCCCATTCTTTTGTGTCTTAAATCCAACAAGAAAAACTGAGGTTTTCCACTACCATTCTCTGCTAGAGCTGAAAAGGCAAACAACAACAACAACACCTTTGAATGAGGGATACCTAATAGCTGGTGAATTCACGAGGATTAGCAATATACTTTTCAGCCCCTTCCTATTTTCTTACTGACTAGACAGGCTTCAGATAACAATGGAATTCAGACTTCTTTGAAAGGCGGAGAGAGGTAGATGGCAGATTATGTTTGGCTTTTCAATTTGCTTCTGGCTAGTTTGCTCTTCTATCATGGCTTTCAAAATTTCCTCAATAATATTGCTTGGGAACTGGTTAGGCATAATACAAAGGCAATCATGCAAGGGCTAAACCTGTTTGTTTTAAAATGCAAGAGAAACCAGCAGGTCAGACAAAAGTTTTTTCGCCTGTTGGTCCAGCTGTGGGGCCTCACTAAGAGCCATTTCTACGCCCTGCCTCTTCTCCCAAATATAAAGCACATGTAATTTTTTTTAAGTGTACCTATTTTTACTCTAACAAATGTTGGGATGTCATGTAGAAGCCATGAACTGACAATAAGCAGCAGCTGCCTTGATTTAAAAGGGTTGTTGGTTGGCCTTGAAAGAAAGGAGAGAAAAGGTGTGGAAGGAGAAAGAAGGATGAGATCTTAACTTTAAAATAGCTACCCTATAAAAGCTGGGCTTCAAGATTTTTTAAGTGGGAAAAGAAACAGTTATAACTTCAACTAATATCATAACTTGCAAATATCAGAGAAAATGAATATATATTTTGCCAATCGCCTCTTTTTGCTGGATTTTTCTGGGTAGTAAAATAAGGGAAAGGACTTTCCACAAGTGTGATTTTACCTGCAGACGAAAAAAGCTGAGATGTACTTTTGTTCTCCCACAAAGACACAGACAGAAAGATATACTCCTCTTAAAGTAATCCTAAAAGAAGTCGTATTTTTGTGTGAATGCAGGCCAGGGTTGAGAAGAAAAATTTGGGCTGCTGGTTCATTACAGAGAACAGAAACTTCCTTCTTTGTAACACAGCAGACTGAAATCAGGAGGTTAGCAGGAGAAGAATATGTGCTTCTGACCTGACTAGCCAATATTAGCCAAGCTAGTTGATATTAAGAGGGGAAATACTTTGTCATTCATTGCTAGCAGTTATTATATTGCCTTCCTTCATTTTTTGATTTCAGGAAAATTGCTAATTATGCTGGAACTGCTGCAGGAAGCAAAGGTGGCCCTCAGTGCACCTGTCATATCACTTTTTCTTCCATCATATCTCTGGAGTTGTTCAAATTAGTAACCTACATATAAGAATTGCAACAAAAAAGAACTGCAGCAATCACTACTACAAGTAGTTGTTGCTATTACGACTAAGTACTAAGTCAAAGCTACAAGCCAGCATCGCACATGAAAGTAGCACTGAGGCAATAACTGGTTGTTGGTATAACCTCATAAACGGCCTTGCTCTCCAAGCATCTGCTGAAACAAACACAGGAGCGGTCACTAGAAGGAAGGGTGAAAAAAGAGCCTGTTGTATTCAAAAGAGACCCATTGCCAAAGAGAGGGACCTACCACTGAGAAGGCCCTGCAGCTTTCTTCTGCTAGTGCAAACCTAGGAAAGAGCAAGACCTCTCTGCATAAACTGGAGGCTTATGGGACAAGACATTTCTTTAATTTGGGTCCCGGCCAAGGATGGGCAACTGCTTTTCCATGAGAAACTTTGCTCCATTGAACCTATCCTGTCCTGCTTTGTCTTCTTGTTTTGCTCATTTCTTTTCCCCCACCCCTTCTTTTTCTTCATTTTCTTCTGTTGCTTCTTCCTACTACAGAAGAGGCAATCACCTTTAGCAGAGGTCTGAGCTGCTCACTTGCAAAAGGCTCCCTCCTGCCCCACAGTCTCCTACCCTTCTGTCCTTTTCCACTGCCCCCTGCTGTTTCCCTTCCTTCTTGCCAGGATGTGTGAATTGATCACTTGCAGAAGACCTTCTCTCCTGGTTTCCTCCCCCTTGCCCCCTCCCTAGGCTTCTTCCCTGGCTGGTGCAGCTCTTGGAGAGAGGAGCTTTGAGTTTCCCCTCCCTGCCCATGACACCAGTTCTATGAAGGCCTGCAACACCTTATAGAGCTCACACCAAAAACAGATACCCTTTTCATCATAGGGGATTGGAATGCTAAAGTAGGGAGCCAAAATTTAACAGGAATTACAGGCAAATTTGGCCTTG
>JANHZU010007454.1:27453-44073 GCA_032468055.1 Acrochordus granulatus | reverse complement strand
GCAAAAGCACAGAGATCCAAAGGGGTAAAGGAGGTGGGTGGGAGGAGAAGACTGACCCTGGCAGATCAGGTGGGGAGAAGAAGAGAGAGGGCTGCAGAGAGGGAGGGGAGCTGCCGTGGGTCAGGCCTGAGTGAGAGAAAGACTTGCGGCATTGAGAGGAGCATGCTGGAGCTGGCGGGTGCCGTGGGCAATGGATCAGCACAGAGAGGGTGAGTTGGCATGATGCCAGGGCCTAGGCGGTCGTTGCCTAGCGACCCAGGTTCCCTTGGCAGCCAGACTGCCGTTTCACTTTCATTAAAGGGTAAGGGAGACAACGATGGGAGAAGGAATGGGGGGAGATGGGGGGACAGGGGACAGCAGGTCAGGTGGAGATCTTGGAAGGGTCCATGGTAGCCACATTGCGTTAGGCTTGGGATCTTGCCATAAGGATAGGCACAGATTGCATGGGAGACTTCAGGTGCCAGTGGGGGGCAAGAGAATCATAGAGTCATAAGGCTGGAAGGTACGTTGGAGGTCTTCCAGTCCAGCCCTCTGCCCTAGGCAGGAATCCCTATAGCTGTCCCACTGTTCAGTAGTTCTCACTGTCAGGAAATTCCTCCTTATTTCAAGGTTGGGGTTCTCCCTGAAGCTTCCAGCCATTGCTTCTTGTCCTGTTCTTGTGTGTGGGGAGGGAAGGGTGCACACACACACAGGTGGCAGAAGAATAAAATAATCCCAAGGCATTGGTGGGGGAGGGAACCCTTCTGCCTGAGGCCTTCCAGCTTCAAGAAAGAGGGAAGGAACCAAATTAGAGCCATATGTAAAATCTGAACGTGGGTGCAAGACAATTCCAAAGGGCCCGTTGCAGTGATGGGATTGTAAATGGGAGGGTTGCACAGGTTGTTAAGCTTTTTTATGCTTTCTCTGTAACAAAACTTCATAGAAAGCCACTTAAAGGTCACAATTTAGCAAGAGCTATGGTTGTCACCACTATTGGCATCTTCCTGTTCCCTGCCTTGTTATTGAAAAAAAGTGTCCATTCCCAAAGTTGATTCTCTCTGCAGCTAAGCAGTCCTGAAAAGATGCAAAAATTGGCTGAGTCAGCAACACAGTGTTTGAACCTTAGGAGTAGGTTTGGCAGGTATCACCAGATCTAGATTGCATTCTGGATTCAGAGTAGTTGGGTGGGCAGGGGATGGGGAGTGAATTTTGGCTACAAAGTCAGGTTGCTTTGTGTGGATGGGTGAGAAAGTCAGAATAGCAGACTGGTACCCTGGTGGCACCTGGCAATTAAGGGGGGTGAGGGGTGCAGAATTGGAAGGTTGTCTGAATAAAGGTTGGAATAAAAAAAATACAAAGACAAAGTCTGGGGGCCTCGAAGGAGGCAAGCTTGGCACTTAAGGGTTGGCACAGGCTTTGGCAGATAAAAATATAGGCAAGGAGGATGGCTCCCCTGCTGCTCATCCCCAGCATTTTGAGGCCAGGTTGGCCAACAGAGAAGGGCTGGCAGGCAGGCAGGTGGGGGCAGAGGGTTGGCTGGATGGATGGCTGGCACTCTGGGGGCCAGCCTGCTGGCGGGCAAGTTGGCACAGCATACCGCAATACAGCGTGATGTGAATTCATAAGAGGCCAGAGCGAGAAAGCGAGACAGGAAAAGAAGGGAAGTTGCGGGGGGAGGAATGGGAGACGGGCACTGACCCAAAGGCCAGACAATGGCAGCAGGTAACCATGGTAATGCGCCCGGCTGTGCCAGCCTATATTCTGAAGTAGGAAGAAAATGATCCGGACCATCCTGGGGAATTGCCCACCCACAGTGGCACAGGGTATGGAAGAGAGATGGGCTATTGTCTATTTCCTCTATGTTCCTACTGTCTACAATTTTCAAATACATAAATTGTGCCAGGATGCCTTCTTCTTTCCTCTCTCTTCTGCTCCCATATTCTACTTCTGCTTCCTTGGCGATCCCGCCCTCCTTTTCCCATCTTTGACTGATCTTCTTATTCCTCCATTCCTCTCTGAGGCTGTCTAGCTCACCCAGTTTATCTCTGTCCCCTCAAACCTTGCAGAGAGGCCCCCTTTCTTTCCAGCCAGCCTGCATCCATTCTCTTCTTCAACTCAGGACTCTCTGGTGATGCAGCAGCGCCTGAGGGAGGGAGGCAGGGAGGTGGCACAGTGCCCAGATCTCAGTATTCCTTTGCTTGCACGTCCCTGTCTCCTCGCCATTGTCTGCCTCAGTCTTTTGCTCCTTGCACCACATTGCATCTCACCCCCCCAGGCCACCATTACAGCTGTCTGCCTTCTTCTCCCACCTTCCCAGGGTTGTTGGCTCTGTTTCCTTTGCCACCTGCACCCAGTGGTTGAACAAGGATGCTCAGAGAATAGAATTCCCTGCCTCCTCCAATGCAGCCCAACTCAGATGAGGATGCCTTCCTAAGCTATAGCTTTATTACCCCATGTTGACTTTTGAAAAGTGGAAATGAGGAGGCAAAGAGAGAGAAAAAGGTATGTCTCACTTTTATTTCTCTCATTCCTACCTTTGTTTTCCTTTGCAGAAGATAATCTGTCTACTGAACTAAACCATTTACTAGATTAGTACAATAATTGAGTCATAAACTAACCAAATACATTTGTGCCACATGCTAGGCATTACAAACCATGGTTAAACTAATGTGTGAATGCAGTTATTAGATCTTTAATAAACCAGGTTAAGAATGTGCAAGTACACAGTTGTCTCCTCACTGATCTCATTTCAATCCATTCTGTATTTCTGACCTGAGAGCCTTTACAATTCTTCAAATTACATAAATGGAGCACATTATGTGAAGGCCCTGCTCCCTTTAGAAGTCCACAAAGCTGGGAAAGGCAGAAAGAAACCAAAAATGCCTCTCACCAACGAAGTGGATAGGGTTGGTTACAGCAATGATGGGTACATTCTTGGAAGACCTGAAAATGACAGATCATTCTGGAGAAGGCCTAGTCTTTGTAGTTACAAGAATCAACTCCAACTTCTAGGTAGAGTTCTTGGTTGGTATGGGAGAATAAGACAGTACTGAAATTGTGGGGCAGAGGTTATCACTGCCAAAAGTGATACTTCTCTGGATCCATATTTCATAATGCATAGTAATTTTAAGAGTGGTGGCAGCAGTGAAAATCCATTGAAAATTAAGATTTCCTTAAAAGGATTTGGTTATACTGAATCCCCTCTTATGGTACTTCACATGGAGTTGCCTTTTGATCAATGGAATTCTGAGATAACTTCACCCGCACATATTCTGCTGAGAAAATGATCTCCCTACATCAAGAAAATGCTATATATGCAAAAAGAGAAAGAAGACTCTTTCTCACAAACTCATACATTTATTAATGAGTTAGTCTTATAAAAATTCCTTGACTTCTCTTGAAATTTCTGAGAGATTTTGCTGAAAAGAAATGTCGACATCTATCATGAATTTCAACAGCATGAATAGATGGAATGAAATGCTCTCAAAAAGGAGCTGCACATTTTTGCTTCCAATTAAATTCATCTAGACTTCCTCTGTGGTTCAAAAGAGCACTCCATACTGAGACAACCCTAAGTTGCCAAGTATACCTAAATGGAGGGTTATTTATTTATTTATTTGTTAAATATATATGCCACCAAACTCAAACAACTCTCGGTGGCTTACAGCAAAACAATAATAAAAACAATTCAACCCTTTAAAAACTTTTAAAAAGAACCCAACCCAACCGAGAGGGGAGGAGCCAAAAGATATATACGGAGGAATGGAAGTGTCTACTAACCACCTCCATAATGATGTGCCCCCATTAGAGCCCCAGGCCAGCTGGCTGAGTCAGGTCTTAAGGCTGTTTTGGAAGTCTATAAGGGAAGGGGCAGACCTCACCTCTGGGGGTATGATGTTCCACAGGGCAAGAGCCACAGCACAAAGGCTCCTCTCCTTGACCCCATCAGCTGAAATTCTGCCGATTCTGGTCGGATGGAAACTCCCCATTGGGATGACATGAAGATTCGTTAGATAACCTGATTATCTTATGTATTTCTTAGACTTCTACCTCAGAAAAACCATCAGGATGGAGCCTGCTGTTAAGACTTGGTCATCCCAAATTTCACATATTCATGGATGACACCCATTAAGCAGTCTTCAAACCCTGTAATAAACTTGGCATCTCTTGTTTCAACTGTTTGCTTTTTGGAGGATGATATCTATGACCATGTGCAAAATCTCTTTTGTCCAGTCCACACACCATTCTCATCCTGAGAACAAAAACACATTGAGTAATTGCAACAGTCCTGAAGACTAGTGCAATTATAACAGCTAGGGTGTTGGATTTGAGTGAGAAGTACGAATTTCCATTCCTGCTTCTCTTTAAAGTTTCTTGGTTACCTGCTATTTGACAATTTTGTGAGCGGGGATCCCACAATTTTATGCAATTTAACTGCCTTGAAAGGTGAGAAGATGCAAGGAAGATGGTCAGAATTAAGAAGAGCCAGATACTTAGGTCTTTATGCTTTTGTACAAAAATAAGTGGGACTATTTAAGAATTATGACACTATTTTCTGTGTTCTCTGTAAGACTCAAATTGGGTAGGTCAGTTTTTTTCAAAAAAAAGTCTACTTGAACACGGCTAAATTTCTCTCACTGGGATTTAATATTACATTTTTAAAAAACAGCTCCCAAATTCTGAAAATATTTGAAAAAGCCTGGATTAGACTCTAGATACTTGGTATCAAGACTGAAAATGTACTAATCTGAGGTTTTCTTTATCATTCAGTTGAGCAATTTTTCTGATGTTCATCTCAGTCAGCCAGATGTATAGACTGGATTTTTGTCATTCTCCTTGGCATTTTTGTCATTCTCCTTGGGTATAAAGAAGTTGCTTGACTTAGCTGAGATTCCTTGCCTTTATTAAGCCTTCAGATATGCCAAAGTAGCACCAAGTGAACAAATATTTATTCTCTATGTTAAATGTATATCTCACCTTTCCTTCAGGAGCTCAGTGCAATTTAATAGGGCTTACTTGTCCAATTTTTCCTCATCAAAACAGTTCTTTGAGTTAGTGGGCTGAGAGACAGAGTGACTGACCCAAAGTCCCCAGGAAACTTTCAGGGCTGAGAGTAGACATGAATCTCTGTCTTCCTAGTCTCATCCAACCACTACACTACACTATGTATGTAGTAGACGTTCCTAGCTCTGCAGTTTCAGTCAAGTGTGATAATAGTACACAGTGCATTACTATCTTACTTTGGAAAAATGTGGCTGTTTCTGGCCAGAGCATTAATCTTGGAATTCCCAAATTTTCCAGGGCTCTACTGATGCTCATGCTCCAACATCGTTGCTCCCAAGCAGTGATTCTAAAATAGACTTCCCAGATTTGAAGACCTTTTGATGGCAGAGTTAGCCTTTTGGCTAAGCTTGTTTGGAAGGATGTGAGTTGAATTCCTGGAAGGCATCAACTTGGAAAAAAGTGTTCTAGTTTCAGCTCTGTGTTTAGTAAAAGGCCATTAGTGACTCACTTAATCTTGCCAATATCTTCTTCTTGTACCCCAATACAGAGAGTGCAGCAATTGAAAGTTGACAAATATGCATAGGAAATTGATAATCATCAACCTAGATCACTATAAAAGAGCACTAGCAAATCATGAAGGATTGAGCTAGAAACAATTATTTGTTTTGTTGGTTTTATATCACCAGGTAGATTATTGTATAGGCAAAATGCTATTCTTGCCTATATTAAGCAAGGCTCATTTTATGTTCATCACACCAGAGAATTGTGCATTGCACTAGACTTAACACTTTTCTCTCTTTCTGTTCTGAGCAGAAACAACCCAGTTATTTCAGTGCGCTTTGTCCAAAAAAATTTGTAGGAGGAACTGTACACAGTGTTAAACAGGACAAAGGGACGCATTTGAATGTTTGGCTTCTGTTACCCAAATGTCCTAGACCAATATTTTTCACTAGATATCACCCACCTCAGCACCTTTATGATTGTGATCAACATCATATCAGTGCAAGTGTTCTACTATAGGACATACAGTATGTAGTGAAGGTTATAGTTATTTCCTGACTTTCAAGGCCCACCCACCTTGTAAATCTGGGGTTGAGATTTCATATTTCAGTTGATTCATGATTTCCTCTTATACCTAACAGTGAATCAAACCTTTCATTTTCTTTTCCTTCTAGCCATTACATTGTTCTGAAAATACAGGTAAACTTCTATTCCAAATTCCACTGCAAAATATTTGTAGTAGGTAAGATTAGCCAGGATAAAGAGTTAACACTCTTTTCATAATAAGCCAGGTAGGAACCTCTGATTTAAGGACATCAAGAGGAATTCCAAGAAATCATATCCAAAGTTTATGTAGCCCAGTATCCTCTTTCCTTTGTCAGCTAATCAAAATCTCCAGAAAGTTCACCTGCAATACTCATTCCTCTCTGTTGTCCTTTCCTGTCCCCTGCAGGAATAGTGGGTTGGTATTAAATAATATATTGCCCTAACGGATCTATTTATTATCATGGCCAAACCCCAGTATTACTTCAGTGCTAAAACATGGGGGCAGCTCAACCCAATATTCCTACATGGAAATGTCCATAGCCTCTTCACTCACTGATACCAATTTAATATGGAGGGGTCACTCAACTGCCCTTTCTTATCTACAGTATGGAGTTGAGGAACTATTGACAGTAACTGTGTTAGAATAGATGCCCATGGAAGCAAACTACCTTCTATCATGAAAGCTAGAACAGGACTGATTTGATCGTCAGTCAGGAATACTGGTTTTTATGTGTTGCTTTATAAAATCCTAGACTTGGAAAAAGGCTATTGAGACCAACCCCTTGCATAGGGCAGGAATCCAAAATTAAAGCATTCTCAACCAACAACTAGCTAATTTGTGCCTGAACCTGTCAGTGAATGGGAACTTACATCTCTGGATCTTTAGTTTCCACAATTGAACTACTCTTTTAAAAGATTCCATTGTTCTCCTTTCCTGAATCTTAAAAACATTTCTTCTTTATCCTGGACTCTGGGCTGAAAGAAGATAGATCTTGATTTTTTTCTGTGTTACCCTTTCAGGTACTTGAAGAGGGCTATCATTCTTCCTTATTCTTTTCTTCTCAAGGTAATGTACTGTATGCCCAGTTTTCCATCATTCATTACAGGATTATAGAAATCTGATGGAATACTATAGGACTGTAGAAGATGTGGTGGAATACAAGTTGAAAATAGGACTTAGTTTTTGATTCCCCGATGAGGTCTGTTGCTAGTTTCGGTTTGTCTGAATCCTAAAGGTGTGGTGCCTAGAACAGGACCTGAGATATTTAATGCAGAATAATATAGAACTGTTAATTCCTGTGATTTGGAAACTGAACTTAAGTCATTGCTTCCTTGCCTGTACAGTGGTAGATTTGCTGGACTAATTAAAAATGGGGATGGGTAGGTTTTGATTCAGCATGAGATGGAAACTCAGATATTGTCTTTGCATGTTAAAATTAGGCCAATATGGTTTATTTGCCTAGCACTGCGTGTCACATAGAAAGAACAATTGTGTTTTGCTAACCTGTTTTGGAATTGAGGGTGCTTCTTTGTGGGCTAGTCTGATGCACAAAGGAATCCTTGATTGAGGCAGAGAAAACTAAGAAGTTCATGTCAGTTTTCAGCCAAGTGGCCTTCATGGCTTCTCAGTCCACGTCTTCCCTCGGTAAAATGGCGTCTTGCTTTTTCAACCAAAGCTCAGCATTTCTTGTACTTCTGAGCCAATTCTCCAACTCATCATCTTACCTCTGCTTCTATGTAAATGCAACTAGGAACAGACAGAATCAGCTGGCATAGGATCAATACCCATTCTAGGTCTGCGTGCAGGTTCTGCCTATTCTTGGGAGATAAAATCCTTAAAATTATGTCACACTCATCCTCTGTTCTTCTTTTCCCAGCAAGTAAAAAAGGAACTGGAATCAGAACTGTGCAGATGGATTTTTCTGGAAATGTTTTCAGGTGAGTATTTTAGATCAAAGTCCTAGGCTATTTCCCAAATAATGTATGGATGACAGGTAGCTCCATGGGAGATGGGGAAAACTGATGCAGGGAAGGATCATATAGATTCTTTAAAGCTAAACAGCATCCAGCCACTGTCTTTGTATTTGAAAAGAGATTTTCAAAGCACAGCAAGTGCCTCTCTTTACATTACGTGGTTAAACTTACAATATGCTACCCGTGGCAAAATGCTAGTTGTCTAAGAGCTCCCTCTTGTGCATTTTTCTTGAAAAGCTTATTTTCAACCATTCAGTTTACGTTCCTTCTCCATGGCCCACAATGGCCTATCTTTTCCTGGTCCTTTACAGGATGCAGCTTACAATCATGTCACAAGCCAATTGAATAAGCTGTAAGAAGCAACCCAACCAATTTGATTAAACAGCCAATGAGAAAAAAGTGTCAACTCTCTGCTTGCAGCATTTAGCAAATATTTCATTGTTGACAAGCCCTAGAAAGTTACTGGACAATAACTACATGAACAAGAAACAAGCAGGGTAGATCATGATAACTGTCAGTGAATCAGAGCACTGTACAAACCACATTCAGGTTTTATGGGAAATTTCAAGGGTAGATCCCCTTTGGGGCAGTTGCATGCACACCTGCAAATGCACAGAAGCCAGCCACACCTGCAGTGGTACACATACCATGCACACCTGCAGTTGCACACATACCTTGCACACCTGCAGTTGCACACACACCACCCACACCTGCAGTGGTACACAGACCATGCACTCATGCCATTGCACATGTGTGTGTGTGTGTTTGTGCAGCTGTATACACATGCAAATAAGAAAGGGTGCCTGCTTGGACCAAAGTAAGTGTTGCATATAGGAAGAGGAAGAGATGGAGGCAAATTTGCAGGGAAAGAAAGAATGACCTTGAAGCCCAATTGGAAGGCTTGATGACTCTGGATGAGTTTACTTCTTTGGAAGAGGTCAGGTCTGTTTCGTAGATCTATCTATGAAGGTCATAGACCTAATCAAAAGGTCATAGACCTTTCTAAAATGAAGCAATGATAGAGCTTAACTTCCAACCAAATCATAATCTGAAGGCTTGTAGACTTGGTGATTTATTTATTTTTTATTTTATTTATTTATATCCACCTTTATTGTTTTTACAAATAACTCAATGCAGCAAACATACCTAATATTCCTTCCTCCTCCTATTTTCCCCACAACAACCCTGTGAAGTAGATTGGGCTGAGAGAAAGAGGGATTGGCCCAAAGTCACCAGCCTGTTTTTCACGCCTAAGGCAGGATAAGAACTCACCATCTCCTGGTTTCTTGCCTGGTACCTAGATAAGTAGGAAACTTGGAAGTCAGTCTTCTGTTCTGAAACTGTATTGTTTAGTCGGTGGAGAATCAGCCCCCAGCAGCTCCTGAGCCAAGATCCAAATGACCTTCTAGACTAGCCATGAATGAAGGCCATTCCATCTTCCCTCCTGGCCCTGACTGTCTTATCTTCAGCAGAATGGCTGAGTTTCACCCCTCCAACCATCACATTCCCTGAATGTTGTTTTTCTTTCCTCTTGTTTTTAATTTCCCCCATCCCAGTATATTTTCTTCCTCCTCCAGCAGTCCAGGTTTTGTTGCTTCTGTGGCGTAGTTATCTTCTTGGCACTGCAAGTGTTGAGATTCATCACTTGGTGACGCTCCCCTCCCCAGCAGCCTTCCACTCAGATCCTGCTGTGGCTTTGCCGGTTGCCATAAACCCGTAGATCCGAACTTGCGGTACCACTGCTTCACACAAGCTCGAGTCTGTGGGTATGTGTCGACCTTGGCCAAGATCTCCTGATTTGCTGCTATGCAGCCCAGCTTTCTAGAGTTGGAGCATAACCATCAATTCCACTAAAACTTGACAAGAGCTGAGTTCTTCACTGAGAAGGGAATGGTCTGGCAGCTTCTATTTCCTCTCTTGTTTTCCAGCCTTCATCGGAAAGTACATGGAGAAATGCAAAAGTAAGCATTGGGTTTAACTTTCTGAGCATCTTAACTTTCGTTAAAAATTATTATTAAAAAAGATGTGCATCCAAGGATGGGTGAAACCCACTAAAAAGGGTTGCTTTGTAATCGCCATTTGGGGGGTGGAGTTAAGTTGGGGTGGAGATGCCTGCAGTGCCCTACAGTGTCCATCTCTTCAATCCATGTCTCATCTCATCATTTCAAGTCTAAAGTCAGTTTTTCAAATCAATAACAGTAATAGTAAAGAAAAAGAACAGAAATGATGCTAACTCATCACCTTTGGCATACGTTTTAAAAGTTGTAGAATCCTTTGAGCAGCATTTCAAAGGGTCTTCCTTTCTTTCTTGAGTCAGCAATAATCACAGTTCTGCTAGTGGGAAGAGGCCTTGTGTGGGGCCCAGAGGTCCTGGATGGCCCATGGTTAATCCCTGCAGTTACTCTCTGCTGGCAGGTAGATGTGTTTGCTATGTTCTGCATGCACAGTTTTTATAAAGCCTTCACCAGAATGTATTTTATTTATTTTAATTAGGTTGTTTGTTATTAAATTTATAGGACACACAACTCCATGACAGCTCTGGATGGTGAACAGTATAATACAATACAAAGTTTTCATCTTTGTTATTTTATGGCTGGTTGGAAGGCTGTAACAATAATGGAAAGCATTTGATATCTATAGATCTTAGATAGATAGATAGATAGATACACACACACACAGAGGGTATATGTACATATAGATGTATTTGTATGTGTATTTAGGTGCAAATGCCCATGCGTGCATATGCACAGAAATTGAAATTCATTCAAAGCCACATATTTGCATATATGTTATCCATTTCCCAAAACTAGAAGTGGGGAGCTTTGCTTTCATTAAAAACTCCTTGAAAACTTGGCACTAGTTCTCTTGCTGGAAGCCAGACTCTCTGCTTTTTCTTCATTAGGCAGCAAGTTTCCTTGAACTTGGGGCAAAATTGACCATCCAGTTATGTTCACGCAACACACTTAACCTAGTTACTGAATTAGGCCATTTGTTTTGAGTTCCACAATGTATTCAGCTATAAACTAGCCAATCAGGCAGGGTTTGCACAGCTAAACTAAAGAAAAACAGCCAGGGTTATCATGAGATGGGCATATAGTTGCTGGGATTTCAGCTGGCCTGGTCAAGTGTGAATAACAGTTCCATCATGAAGCAGGGCCATGTCTGAAAAACAGCTCTGTCATGTAGCAGGGCCATGTAAAAACCTCCCAGTCTCTTACAGCTGAATCTTCTAACTAATGCACAGCCTTCTTCAATCTCTGGTGGAACCAATATTCCTCCACATGAAACCTGGAAAACCATCTTCTTCCTCATCTCCTCCACCTGCCAGTGTCACTGCGTGCCTCGTGTTGAGGTAGTAGGTTGTATGGTTGAGAATAACACCATCAGGAGATAACTATACAGCCTCCTAGCTTTCCCTGAGGCGTCGCCATACAGACAAGACAAGTTGGTCCATTTGGGTGCTGGGCATCAGCCATTATCAGGGTAAGTAGAAGAGATTTCCTGCAGCTGGAATTTCCAATGGCCACTAAGCAGGTGCCAATGTAGTATGTATGAAATTATTTACAGGTTAATAAGGCTAGTGAATAGTGGTCATAGCTTTCTTTCTGGCTTGCTTTCTTGAAATGTGCAGGGCAGCCTAAAGTCAAAAATTGATAAAAGCATCAAGGAAATTGAAAATGACTGTGAGAGGAGTCATTTTCTTTGGTGTGCAAATAGATGTTTTTGTCCTACCATCCCAAATTCTGCTGGTTTTGGAAGAAGCAAAAGAAAAACAACTTAAAATCTGATGGTCAGAGAAAAGGGGTGGATAATTATGCATCTCAGAGACCTCTTTCAAACCTTTAACTCTCTGGGAAGAAGAGAGTTCTTCTGGGGAGGAAAAACCTCCCCAGTTTTTCTTTAATTTGAGAAACTGCACATTTATCAAGTCAGTTTTTCCATTAAAATGGCTTCTGCAGCTTTGTGATTAGCAGCTTTTAAAAAAGCAATGTTACATATTATGAGGAAATGCTATAACATAATTCTGTAAATGTGTGTGATTATTGCAGAATTCAGTTTTTCATTGTACATTGCAAAATAATTACTGTAAAGTTCATTCTTTTTTGAACAAAGATATTGGCTTTCTATGTGGCTGAGCAGGTTTATTCATATGTATGTCCTGTTTGGTAAGACAGATATTAGAACCTGTATATGATGCATGAGACCTAGCAGGTGAAGTTAAACCTTTCACTGCATAAATGGTGTAGCTGTCATATATCTTGATTTCCAAAAAAATGGATAAAGATATTCATGGAACAATGTTTGTGGAGGGGAAAAGAATGCAGGCTGAGCAAAAATGTTGGAGAAGTAGTTGTGTGAAATGGAACTAGGTCAAGGAGAAAAACACCAAGGATACCAGAGATTGCCTTATTCCATGTTTTATGCTGCCAAGGACCACATTTATGCAACATACTATGGGAGACTAAAATGTGTTTGGGTAGTTTATGGTTCAGCAGGTTGTTGGAACCCATCCATTGTTTTAAGGTGTTGTAGGAATTGGATGATTCTTTTAAGCCAAAATGCATAGATGTTTGGGCATTGATTGCAGGAATGGTGCTGTGTTAAGTCTAGGGTTCAGCATGTTGTGTGAATCCACGCCTTGTGTCTGCTCCCTCCTTCTCTGTGTTCCTCCCAGCTACATTTTTGTCAGACCAGCAATTCTGCAAAGTAGGTCTGGAAGCAAATTGGTAAATGGAGTTTAGTTGTATTCCCCCTGAAGTGTGGAGAAAGAAGGAGAATTCGATCTGTAAATGCACATTCTGGACTGGGGTGGATGATGATTCCAGAGGAATCAGTGCAGAGTGAAAAGGTATGAATTCCTGCTGCATGTGAATGGCAAGGGTGGAGTCACTATCCGATGTGATTTGTGCAATTGTGAGCTCACAAAGGTGCTGGAATAGGAGGTGGAAATGGGTTTTGTAATCTTTACAAATAGTGTGAAGGGCTCTTTGTTTTGCCATGCGAATTGTCCTTGTTGTGTGCCGTGAGTGGATGTCTGGGATGGTGTGGAAGCTATATTATGGGATGTAGTCTTTGTTAAGAGCACAAAGACCTTGCAAAGAACATGTGTGGGGCTAGGTAGCTCTGATGTGGGGGTCAGGCATGTCTAACTGGCACAGAGCACATACTTTTTTCGGCCAGCTCTGTGGGCGGAGAGGGGTGGCTTCATTTCCACACCGGATGCTTTGTATGGGCTATAATTGCTCTTTGTGTTGTCTCTGAGCAGTGCCGGGTTGTGTACATCAGTGTGGGGCTCCTGCACACACACACACAGACACATACTCTGTATGCACAATGTGGCAACCTTGTGTTTTGCAGACATAATAAAAAGTGTGAGAAAATGGCCTGTCTTGATTTGAACAAAGATTTGAAGATCTGGTGGACTGGAGTGGCTAGCAGTATAGGAACAGGGCAAGAAGGCAACAATTAACTACACTGGACCTTCCTATCTAAGACTCTGAGGTGTACTGCCCTTGAATATGAGGGATCCACTCCACTCCACTCCTACTATACAATCTTCCATGGACTCTTCCTTACCTTCTTTTCACCTTCACTGCCCCTCTCCTGGGCCTGCTTCATGCCTCCCCCTGAAATGGCTTGATATTGCAGGTGGAGCACTTTCCATCCCAGGCCCTGGCACACCTGTGCAGCAGTAGGATGCTCTTGACCTATGGCAGAGGCACTTAGGCAGCATGGCATGCCTGGCCCTTGTGACATGGCGTGGTTTGCATAGGGCAAGGCTCGGGGCTGTGGAGCATTGCCTTCAGTAGCCAGGGCTTTACGGCAGGGTTCTCAGCCCTGGCATCCTGTCTGCATGCCTTTATCTGCTGGACACGGAATGCAGGTTTTGTGGGCAAAACCACACCTGGCTCCCTCACCTGCTGCTCATTGTCTGGCTTGGCTGTTATTTGAATTTTTCCCAGCCAGCCTCCTCCCTCCCTCCTCCCTTCCACCGCTCCCTCTTCTCCCCTCCTTCTCTCCGCCCTCCCCCTCCCTACCGTCTGGATCCTGCAAGTCTGATAAAGTTGCATTCCGTTCCAGACAACAGCCGCATTGCGTTGCTACAGCATAGACAGTGGCCCAGGGAGAGAGGAGAGAGAGAGACAAACGTACCGCCAGAGCAAGGCAGTGATGGGGAGGCAGAGAGGGAGAGAGAGCATCCATCCATCTATCCTTCCACCAGTACACTCATCCGCGCAACTGAGCTAACACCAAAGACAGAGAATGGCCACCAAGGAAGGCGGATGGTAAAGAAGACGCCAGCAGGTTAACCTTTCATCTGTGGGCACAGGAGTTCAACAGCCCTTGAGCTGATGAAATTGGCAGGGGGTTCCAGAGGACCAGCAGGGGAAGGGAGGGGACAGGACAGGGCAGGACGGGAAGGGCAAGGAACAGGTGAAAGAGAACAAGGGGCTGGGAAAAAGCTTGCCCGGAGCAGCCAGAAGGGGGTCTGCAAAGGGTCCTGGAACGGGTGGGGTGGCAGATGGCATGCAAGACATGGCTCAGGAGTTGGGAAGCTGAGAAAAGGGATGGGGAACCAGTGCTGTGGGGGCGGTGACTGGAAAGAGGCAGGACAATGACCCCAGAAAGGAAAAGGTGTATGTGTGTATTGGGGGGGGTGCTGCCATGACTGCAGAATGCCATCGTTAGGGGCAAATGGGAGTGAAGCTGGGCAGGAAAAGAAGTGTTGTTTCTCTGCAGTTTCAACAGTTGCCACCTGGGGCAACTGTTCTCAAAGTGGCATGGGCATTTCAGGGATGCTGCTTTTTTTCCTTTTTTTTTTTCTTTTCCTTTCTACGGAAGAGGAGATGAATGCCTGGCACCTTCCCCCATGGGTTTACTTAAGGGTTTGCCATCCATCCACCCCACCCTTTCCTAATGGAACATCATGCCCCCCCAATTCTCCCTGGAGATCGAGCCTTTTCTCCAAACCCCTTGCCTTTCCCCAAAGACAACGAGCGCACCATTGCACAGACATAGGAAAAGGCTGAGTCCTACTAGGATGCAGATACATACCTCAGCGACCACACCCACCTGAGGGGTTACCATTCCCAGACACCCTATGCTCATCACTCTCTCACAGCCGTACTAGGAGTCATCGTCTTCTCCCTCTAAAATAGGCACATAGCTTTGGAAAAACCCACTAGGATTAAAGAAAGAAGGGATAGAGAATGTGCAGATAGAAAGATTGGACAAATGGTCTCTTCCCCCATCCCATCCATCTCCCAATGTTTACATGCCAGGAGACGTCTGTACACCCTGGATCCTATTTGCTGGACAAGTGGGGGCTCAAGACGTATGTTGGGGCCAGTCGCATGAGAAGCAGGGAAAAGAGCGTCCATCATGTCACATGCATGTGCCATTTTGTACAGGCAGGCAGTATGGTGGGCAGGAGGATATGTATTGTTTGTGGAGAGGATGGAATGGAACATAAATACAGGAGGGTGGCTTTTGTATGCTCTAAGTGCCAAGGTGAATGCATGAAAAAAGGATATCTGGAAAGGGAAGCAGGCAAGATTGAGGTGTGCTATGTGCAAAATCGGGTGTGACTGCCAGGGAGTCAACAAGGATGTTGCCCTATGTATAATAGCTCTGAAGGTGCAGAGATTTAATAACCTCTTGGGTAGAACAGACTCGACACTATACAAGAATACTTACTGGGCAACTGGTTGCTATATCTGTGTGATGCTAGTGCATCAGGGTGTCTTTGGACAGCAGTTCCCCCCACCACAATTTAGAATCAATGGCAATTTGCTGTGAAGAGAGAGATACGGGGCACATCTCTGAAGGAGGGGAGGTGGATAGAGAGGATTGTGTATTAGTTTTGTGGGCCTAAGGGAGCTGCAGAGGATGCCAAGGTTGATGAAATGTGCATGGAGGAGATCTATATGATGCCCTTTCAGGAAACCTGCACATAGAGGGGTGATGTTCTTTGTGTGGCTGTGTGGCTTCCTGCAACATGACAGAACTAGCTTTTGGCTCTGCTTAGCAGCAGCAACAGCAGCAGCCACAAGAGGCTGGCTTGATCTCATGAATGAAAAAGAAATAAGCACAGAAACTGTCTTGGGCATTTGAGGAGAGAGGCTGGCCTAGACTTCAAACCTTTTCCGTGTCCCTCAGAGTGCTGGCATGACAGCTTATTTCTCCTACATTCCCTTGTCAGTGCCTGGGTCCATACAACCCTCTTAACCTGGTGACTTAATTAACCCATCAGTTGGATTGGCATCATACCCTGCATCATGAAACGAGCCCAGGGAGCTCAGCTTACTCAGTGCCTTAAACCACAAGAAAAGGAAACTTGCCTTGTGGAATGAGTGCTAGCTTTCTAGCTGCTGAGGCTAAGTCAGTAGTCCAAACTCTGCCTCTGAACATTTTCTGCGCTCACTGGCTTTCAGTTGGCAGGGGTTGCGCACAATGGCCACATTCAGGCAATAACTTTTGGCTGTGCCTCGCAGGCTGGCCAGTAGTGGCTTGGCCAGAAGCAATCCTGCCACTGTCTCATTGACTCAGAATAGTGTTGATTTATGGTTGGTAAGGTGGGCGAGCAGGCCAAACCAGGACAAACTTCTAAGGTTG
>JANHZU010007454.1:14143-26859 GCA_032468055.1 Acrochordus granulatus | reverse complement strand
AGGCCAAACCAGGACAAACTTCTAAGGATGCTGAGGTTCCAGGTAAGAACTGAGAAAATGATTCACTGGGTGGAAAATTGTCCTTGTAGGAAATGGGTTGGAGCTCACCTGTCCTCTCACCCTCAGTCTCTCTCCAGGAAGTCTTCTGGACTGGAAGCCATCCCAGAGACCTCCCTTCCTCAAGAGGAGATGGATGGTGTTTTGCCATTTGCAGCAGCAGGGAGACAGGCACCACAGCTTGTCTTATCGAAAGTTCCAGAAACATGTGCCCAGTCCCCTCTTTGGCAAGCAAAGGAGTCTTTCTGGAGTCAAAGCTGTGCCATAATGCCAAGGCCCAGAGTGGGGACCTGAATCTGGTCCCCATAAGATTGTTGCCAACTTCTACCCTGCCCAAATGTCTCAGTAGTTTCTCCATGCTAGGCCTGCAAATGACCCAGTTTTTGCAAACTTCTCACATCAATCAAGCTGCAGACAGAATAAAGTCTGGCTCAGAAAAGCACCCTTTAAAAAGCTTTCAAATAATAATTCTTTTCAAATGTTTTATAGTCCACCTACAAAAGTTTCTATTTCTTTTTCCCCAGCTTGCTTTTTCCCTCCCCAATGTTCCTAGGTATAGTTGTTCAATAACATTTTGTATTGTTATTTCATACTACTGCCTTTTCATACAACCTGCTCTTACTTTTTAGCCTTTTAACCTTATAGTTCTTATTAACTACCTAACTTTGGTCCTCCCCATCTTGAATTTTCATGGGGGCAGCAGGTTTTTCTTTGTCACCCTGGATAATCCATGGGGCTCAGCTTTGTAAGTGATGATATTCAAGACACTTATTTCTGGCAGTAGCTGCAAAAGACATTTCCAGGAATTACTTCTGACAAGCTCTGTTTTTAGCACCCATGATGCACTTAGCCTGGGAGACAGAACCTGCAGACAACTGCAAAGGGAAGATACTTGGGTGACAGTATGAAAGAGGAACAGTAGAGACCCATTTTTGTTGCATTTGAGCTTAGTTGATTACTGATGCAGAGAAGCAGAAAGTTTGGTCAGGAAACCGATCATGGTAGTTGGTCTACCATGTTCTGACCACCTAAAGCTTCTCCCCTCCAATCTCTGGAACTTGAGATAATAGAGGTATTTAGTCTTCCTGAATGAAAACTGGTTCCATATGCCCAAAGCATTCCTTATTCTTATTTTTTGCTAGTCTCAAGGTTAGGTATTCAAATCACAATCCAGATTAGGATGGGTATGGGACCAGGTGGCAAATCCCTTGGCCAAATCCAAATATGAGTTTATAGAAAAGTTATCTCTGCAAGCAATAGGATGTTTTCTTCTATTTTAAAAATTCAAGGGGGGAATGGAATCAGCTCTGCCGAAGCTTCTCCGGGGTTTCAGAAATGGCAACCACCATTTTGCTTTACCCTCTGTTTTGACCAAAGTGAGAGAACAGTAGACTAGGAAAAGAACGGTAACTTAAGGTGAGATATGTTTTTTCTCTATCAGCTACTGAGAATTAAAACTTTGCTTCCTGTTTTTATTCTTGACTCACCAACTTTAAAGTGTGTTGTATCTCAATTTACTTTTTCTTTTTTCTTTTACCCAGGTAAAGACTTCCTGTGAAAGGTATTTGTTCCTTTCTTTCACAGACCCCATTATCTAAACTCTGCTTTCCTGGTTCTTTTCTCTTTCCTTCCTGGCATCTTCTCTGTCCCTGAGACCCTTAACCTGTGAGGAAGCCCAGAGGTCACAGGTGAGGGCCTTGGGAACTGAGTGGATTGTCCCCTTCCAACAAAATTATGGTTTATTCTGCCAAAGTGGAGTCAAAGGGATGCAGTAGACCAAAAAGAATTCCTTTGTGAAAAGATACGGATATTCTAATCCATGAGAATTATGAAGACAAGAACTGTTTTTGCTAGGAGGGGTAAGCTATTCAGGACAAGCTATGACATTATCACAGGAATGATGCAAAACATACTATTCATGTAATTTTCATGATGACGATAACAGGAATATGATGTCACTTGCCCCGCCCCTTGCAAATAACTGTGCCCACAAAGTAGCCTCTGCCAAGCTGATGATCTCCAGAGAATTTGGAACTTCACCTCCCAGATTCCCTAGTTTTATCCATGCTAGGGAATTATATAGGGAAGGGGCCAACCTGGGGAAGTCTGGTTGTTCAGACTTGTAAAAGATAATCTGGCACTCAGGTAGAGATCCCTTCCCTTTGTGGTTCCCCCAGAAGGAACTATTAGACTCCATGTCCTATTCATGATCTATCTGTCCAAAGTTTAGGTATGATGGCAATAGGAGTCCCATAACATTAGGATGGATGTCCATGGGTGGAGATGCAATATCATTTCTCCCTCACCAAGGAGGGACGAGGGGGTGGGAGAGAAATGATATTGCATGCATCATGAAAGCATTCTTGACGCCATAATGCATATGATTTCATTGTGGCTTCTATTTCAAATCTTGACAAATGGCACAGGTGAGCAGTCCACTGTAGAGTTTTAAGGCAAAGCAGTGCTAGTCTTTGAGGGGGGAGCTCTGTTGTGCTTATCTTCTGCAAATACCCTCCCAATTTGGGCAAATGGCAGTGGAGACAGTGAGCAAGATGCAAAGTAATGCTGCCTGCTTGTTGCAGGGAAGAAAATTTCATCTCTTCCTGCCACAAAGTTCTCATCCAATCTTGATACATATCACCTCCCAGTGTGGTGTGGTGTTTCTTTTGGCCCTGTGAAAATAATCCACAGTGAGTGATGTCTTGAAGGTATGTGACCTATGGAAATGTAGTCTCCAGATAGGGCACACAAATTATGTTGGAGTAAGCCCTGATCAAGATTTTGGCTTGGCTCCTGTCTGAGAAAAGCTCATCTTTTCAGAGGAGCCAGGATAGGATAGTGGTGAAGGTGCTGGACCAGGAAAGGAGAATTGCAGATCTTAGTTCTGCTCAACTACAGAAGCTCATTTGGTGACTTCGCTTTCAACCCTATCAACCTCACATGGTACTATTGTGGGAAAAAATTATGGAGAAAATGACATATACATCCATATCAAATTTATAGACTGAAAGTCAAGGAGAAGATCTATATCAGTGTTTCTTAACCTTGGCAACTTGAAGATATATGGACTTCAACTTGAAGATATATGGCTGGGGAATTCTGAGAGTTAAAGTCCACACATCTTCAAGTTGCCAAGATTGAGAAATGCTGATCTATACGTTTGCTAAGAGTTGACAACCTTGTGGTACATAATCAGTTGGTAGACAAGCTACTTACTTTGAAAAGCCAGATTGGGATGGTGGTTTAAGGTTTGAACTGGCACCAAGGAGACCCAGATTTAAGTCCCCCATCAGTCCCAAGAGCTCCCTGAGTGACTTGGAACCAGTCACACATCTCAGCCTAATTCACAAGATTGTTGTTGAGAGAAATGCATGCCATCCTGAGTTCAGCAGATTATACATGTACAATATATAAATTTGAGGAACATCCAGCAGGGACTTACCACAAGAAATAGCTATACTTTACCAAGGATGGTTGTGACAGAGGCCCAGTAGTTAAAGTCATTCTTTAAATTGAAGTGGGATGAAGGAAGCTGCCTCTTGTCTCTTTCTTCTTTAGGGAGCAGGTTTGACAGATGCCTCATGTCTTTATGGCTCTTTATGGAGAGGCAGCATCAAATGCCTGATCCCTTTTCAGCAAGTCTGCAGTCCCATTGATCTCCAGAAGATGAGCAGGAGATTTGAAAGAGCATTTTTCTTCCCCATTAAATAATATATTGTCAAAATGTGTATGCATTTTTTTTGCTAAAACCTACCATGGTCCAAGGCCATTGCTCAGGTAATGGAACCTCTGCAATATAAAACAAAAAGGGACATGTGTTTTATTTCTAATTCACATATTTCACACATTTTATTTATTTTCCCACAGTCTTAAAAGGAACCATCACTGTTATTCCCAGGCATGAGAAATGTTCCTAAAATTTAAGACAGCGAAGATGGGCTTTGCAAACAATTTTAAAAATGCATTGATTTTTTATAATTCTGGGATTATGGTGGTGATTGTTTTACTAGATTAGTAAACCCCTTTGGGGAGCTTTGCAAGAAGCAGCAGTATAAAAGCCCATCCCATAAATAAGCAATATTTGCTAACAGAATGGAGCAGCTCACTCAGGTTTGATCCAGGTTTGCAGAGGATGTGAAAAAACTCACCAGCAGTGGCCAGTCTGCTGTTGCAATGCTAGCCATTTTTCCAACCTCTAGCACTCATCAGAGACATGCCTATTACTTAATGACAGAGGAATCTTTATAATTGTCCTGAATAAGAGTTATTTGTGGGAAGGGCTTTGACCATCAGTGAATCTGAGCCTTATTTCCTCAGCTGAATATTCTCCAGGTGATTTAGACCCTAGCACTCATTGCACTAACTCATGCATCCAGACAGTTGAAACAATGATCCAAAAAGATCTTCAGGCAGTTTGTGGACCAACTGAGACGCAATTCTCTTCACATCAGGAAAGGTCTGAGAGGACAGTGTATGTTGTCTAGAGTTGGACATTTTGGTAGAGCATTGAACATCTCTTTTTCATCAGTTACTTTTTCATCACTGTCGTAATTACAAATGGTTGTTAAGTGAGTCAGTCACTAAACAAGATCTACCTGAATCTCTTTTGGTTTGAGCTTAGGGAAAAACGGCTGTCTTGGTGTCAGATGTCTCTCCAGGTCCCATGAGTCCCCCTTTGTTTTATAGTTAAAAGTATTATCACAAGTACAATGGTATTAGGATAATAGTATTAGGGTAGGGTAGTGTCGTGACTAGAACTTATTTAAAATATTGGTTTCCCCACCTCCTGCCAACCTAGCAATTCAAAAGCATATAAAAATGCAACTAGATGAATAGGTACCACTTAATTTGATGGAAAGGTAACAGCATCTGTGGGCCACATGACCTCAGAAAAGTCTTTGGACAAATGCCAGCTCCCTCAGTTGTGAATTGGAGATAAACATCGCCCCCTAGAGTTGGCCACAACTGGCAGGGGAAACTGTTACCTTTTTTATTTATAAGAATACATAAGAGTCTTCTAGAGTGACCAGCCATAATAAATTTATTTCTGGGCTTTTGACAGCAGAAAACAGGAAATAATAATTTATAAAATAGGTTTTTATAAACCAAAACCAGCAGAGGGCAATATTCAAAGGGGTTCAGCAACTAGGAAGATTTAGCAACAATGACACAAGGAATCTCTGGGATTAAAGCTTGTTTTGAAATGTTTGCTTATTTTTGGCATGTGAGCATATCCCATCTATACCAACATTTATATACAAAAGCTCCCAAGACGGCTTACATCCCCATTAAAAAAACTTTTTAAAAATATTGTGAATTTAACTCAAGCCCAAGCCGTTCATAAATATAAATCAAGGAAAAAGACTTCAAAAAAACCACACAGGTAGAAATTAAAACTCAGGCTCATCAGATACACGCTGCCCAGTTCTATTGTTGCATCTCTTACAAATGAACTCCAAATGCTGGCTGAAAAATGCCACTTTCCATGAATAGTAGTACCTATTCATCTAGTTGCATTTTTATATGCTTTTACTTCCAGATAGATACCTCTGGGGAAAACATATGCAAAAATAAACTGCTTTACTCTGAAGAAAGCTTTTGAATTCTCTGCAGCTGTTAAGGCACGCAGGTTGGACTGTTAGGTTTCCATGTTTAAAATTTTAATGGAGTTATCACTCATTCAGTCATACTTTGCGATAACTTCAGTTAGTGATTCACAAATTTATGGAGAGACTATAAAGAAATCTTGCAAAACCAAAATCCCAGTAAATTACCCCTGACCTCAACGATGTAAGCTCTGAAGCACTTCTCCACTTATAAATTAGGAAATTAATCCTCCCTTATTTTCAAAAAGGTCAAATCCAGCTCAGTCCTAATGCAATTTCTGGGCAACGATAGAAAAAGTTGACCATTGTCTTCCCGGAGCCTTGCGCAACTTCCTAATTTCGTCAGCCACCCTGGAGTGTTTTGGTTCTTTCCCGTCCGTGTGCTAACCCAGCCCAACCTAAGCCAAGGTTAATTAGATGTTCTCACCTGCAGCAAGCACTCAGCGGGACTTTCCCCCTGCACACATCTTGGAAATGACAGGTGTTTCGAAAGCGAAATGGGTGGTTGGGAACCTGGTACGGAGGCCAAACATAAAACCAGCCTGAGTGGGGATTGGCAAAAACAAAGGCTCCAGGTATGCCAGCGGCATTTCTCTCCCTTGCAGATTGATCCAGTTGTCATGGTTAAGAACAGCCCTTGCCGTCTCTGTCCTCCCTTCCACTGTCTTCCATCTAAAAGAGATTTTTTCCCCAACTCAAGTAGAACTGTCTGGTTTCCATGGAGATCGGTCTGGCTTCAGAGATCCTGCATCTTTCCCATCCTAGCTTCCTGTACATGTAACGCCTGACTGTCATGATGCCAAAAAAAATCCAGAATTGCAGGAGCCGAGGGCACCCAGTAGCTCATCTTGTGACAGCCTGAAGAGTTTCCTCCATTTCAGCCTCTTTGTTTCAGTAAAGAGCACCTAGCCATTTATCCATTTCTTGGTGGGGGGCCGTGGTCCAGAGGTGCTCTTCAGCCATTATTGCTGTATTTCTAGTAGAGAACAGGTGCAAAATGAGAAGCACCCCCCCAAAGCAAAGATGTCAGATTGATTTCACCGAGATGCCGTACATCGTATTTTGGGGGGGGGGAAATCCTCCGATCAAATCTGTAGGCAGAGAAATGAGGTGGGAGAACAATTTTGCCTATTTTTTTTCAGGAGGAGAAATTTTCTATTTCATAAAAGCAAGACACACACACATCCATTTGCATTAATAGCTGTGATAAAAAAACGGCATTCCCTTTTACTATATTCCCTTAGGACTGAATAGATGCAGAAGAAGCCAGAAAAGCTACAAACCACCATAGAAAAATAAGACATTTTCATACCTTGACCATGTTCACGTAACAGGCTGGATTAGGCTAAAATGGGTGAATGTGAAGCTATGAAAAAATGGTGTTTTGTTCATTAATTTGGGCAAAGCAGAAACCAAAAGTTGTGTTTTATTAATCTGGGTTTAATTAATGTAAATAATCTGAGTTGAGGGTTAGCATTTTGTGGGAACCCAGTTCTGGTAACCCACAAGTTCTTTCCAGAGGAGTTTATCCAAGTCCATTTGAAAACAAGTTCCCTTTCTTTTGTCAAATGGCATGAGATGTGATAAGACATAATTTCTCAGCCCAGCAGCATGTAGTCTAACGCTTCCTGCTTTTCCATGCAATTGTTATGTCCTCACAGTGGCTAACAATGTCACAATTAGAAGCTTTACTTTAATCTCTAACCACCCAGTGTTTTTCAATCTAGGCAACTTGAAGATGGGTGGACTTCACTTCCCAGAATTCTTGGAATTAAAGTCCATGCATCTTCAAGTTGCCAAAGTTGAGAAACACTGCTCTAACACAACCCAGCAACTGTTAACCTATTTGACATTGCCTATAACAAGTTTATTCCAAAGGAATTTAGAGAACAGTGGATATTAACGGTGTGCCATCTGGAAGGAAATATCGGTGCTTATATTCCTTTGCATTCCACTCTATGAAAGCTTCCCTTTGCCTGTTACAGAATCATAGAAAGTAATGGCTGAAGAACCTCTGAGTTGATCTTCTCGGTGCAGGAATCCACTACTACAACACTCACATCAGACTAATGAAGATAGAGTTTATTCCGTTATTTGAAGCTCTTGCCACCTGTATTTTTTTTTCCTGATGCCCACTGGATTTTTTTTTCTTAATTTAAATCCTTTATTGCCCTGTCTTTGGAAACAAAAATTTGAACCATTCTGCCCTGTCTTCAGAGTCTATAAGAATATGTGGGAAAGACTTTGGGAGACTGGGCAAAGAAATGCTGCTAAGGGAACAGTTAGATAAGAGACAGCAAAGCCCGCAGCTAGATTGTTGGTGGGGCAAGAGGCTCAGAAGAGACCCTCCCTAGTTTCTCAGGCTGTAAAGGAGAGGTGGAGAAATGTACTTTCATCCTTGCAAGATTCTGTAAATGTGGCTTTACGAAGAGTAGCTCATCTGGTTGTGTTTACTATCTGGCCTACTTAGTAAGACTGACAGAGACTGAACAATGGCTATTATGTCTCCTTGCAGTCTTCTCCAGGCTGCACATGAACCATTGGTTAAACTATTTCTTCCAGTTTTCATATTTTCTTGAACACTGGACATATCCCAGTTTAACAATATCTTTCCTAAAATGTGATGCATTTCCTAAAATTCTAGATGTAATTCCACTGATAATTATAAAGAGGAACAATGATTTACCTTCATCTAGATACTATGCTTCTGTTGACGAAGCTGAAGATTGTCTTTGCTCAGTTAGTAGCTGTATCACCCTGTTGGCTCATATTCAATTTGAGAGCCACAAGATAACCAAATCCTTTTTGTACATACCCAACATGATTCTTTTCCCCCACTATCCAATACTCATGCCTCTCATTTTTCCTTACCAAAAAAGGATGTGGAATTTATCCCTTTTGAAATTCATGCTGCTGTTTTTTGCCCATTTGGTTTCAGCACACAAGACCTCACAAGAGATTTTGTTGAACATTTGATTTGCTGAAGTCAAGGTACACCATGACAACTAAACTGATCACTCTGGTAAAAAAAGGAGAATAAGTTATTTTGGCACAATTTAATCTTGAGAAATCCATACTGTCTTCTAGCAGCAATACATTCTTTTCTAAACACTCCATTGCTTGCCATACCATGAGTGGTGAAGTCATAACTAGCTCCTCCAGGTCGCCTTATGACCTCATCGAAGAATTCTCAGATCCATCTTTCTAGAGATTCAACATTTTGGAGACTTCAGTGATGTTTGCTGGAAATGTCCTGATCCTCTGGTTGGTTTGTTCCTCCAGGGCAATTGCTTGCTTTATTTGCTTCTCCACTGCTGCCCAGCGTCTTCGCATATGCCAATATTTTTGGGGCTACCAGAGTGAGAAGCATCAAACCTGCCTGGGGTCTTTAGAAGCTGCCTTCCGTCCCTTTAGCAAGACGCAGGTGGGTGAGTGCTGTCCAGAGAAGGGAGAAGATGGGCATTGGTGGACCTTGGATGTTCATATCCAGTGAGGAGAATTACAGATGCTCTCAGGGGAGCTAAGGAACAGCCCAAGGCAACGTTTGTCAGCTTTCTGCATTTTGAAAGGAGTTAGCTTAATTCACAAAAGGTCCATAGCCAGGAAAAAGTAGGAGATGAGGCAAAGCAATCCATGCTATTAGGGAGGTGATAGAAGAATTTAGCTGGGGATGGAAGAGGAGAAATGGTTGCTCAGCCCTGGGAAAATAGAAAATATGAGAAAGAGTCTCAGCACTGCCTTGACTTTGTGGTCCTTAAAAAGGAGCAGTGAAGATTTTGGAGAGGCTTTCTCAAGATTTGTTAAAAGACCCTACATTTTTATCAATGTTAAGATGTATGGACTTCAACTCCCAGAATTCCCTGACTACCCGTGTTGAAATCTACACATCTAAAAATTGTCAAGATTGAAAAACACTGAACTAAAAAGTTCTGGGGTTATGCTTGGTTCCTGCCTTTTGAGATCTTGGCCCAAAGTCTTTCATATGAGCAGTCTCTACCACGACCTAACAGCTCTGTTCCCTCAAAGGCCAGCTTCTGTCCCTCCACCCAGAAATAGATGAACACTTGATACCTGCTTCTCTCTTTCTACCCAGATGTATCTGAAATAGAGAAGCTTAAGGATGCTTTTGCAAGGGTGGTTTTCTATTTGGAAGAAAAAGGCATGAGCAAAGGTAGGTATTCCATAGAACTTGGCTGCATTAGTGAGAATATCTCCCACTGTTTTTGTAGGACCAAGGCCAGTTAACTGAGATTTTGAAAAAAGTGTGATAACATACGTGACATATATATAGCAAAGGCAGGCAGATTAATGCTATAGAAGTATTCTGGATTTAGAAAATGTTGGATGCATAGGTTTATAGTAAATCCATCATATATCCTGTTGTGGCAGGGAGGGAGGGAAGGAGGGAGGAAGTCTTTTGGTACCTTCAAGGCATATTTATTTTGACATAAACTCAAGTCTGTGAAGACTCTCACTCGTCCAGGGTAATTGCATCGCAACAAAAGTTTAAAAAACAGGCATCTGGATTAGATTTTTTTCAAGTAGAAGACGTTTCACCTTTTATCCAAAAGGCTTTCTCAATTTCTTCTACTTGAAAAAAAATCCAATCCAGATGCCTGTTTTTTAAACTTTTATTGTGACATATACTATATTGTTAATTTTGACCAGTATTATGGGCTGTGGTTTGCTACTTCTTACTTTAACCTGATCCAGAATCAAGAAGTTCTACCAAATTTACAGCATTTCAGCCAGGAAACAGAATTGGTTTTAATGTAAACACAGCTGTATTTCAGTAGGTGAGATTCTATTACTGTAATTGCTAATTGGATGCAGCATTTTCTTGAACTTATAAGCATTTATTTGGTGGAGGACAGATTTACTCAAGTCAGTTTTTTTATTTTAGAGGAAGATAATAGAGGCACTAACAGGAATGCAGGGCAACTTTGAAAAGAAAAATGTATTTTGAATTTTGCTTTGGATTCTACCTGGTTTCTGTTAGTGAGATTCATTTTGCCGTATCAATATGTAAAAAAATTAAAGATTTGAAAAGCTGAAAAGTCCATCTCAAATAGGAAATGTAACCATTTCTAAATAACAAAGCTAAGTTATTTATAGTTGTTGTGCCACATGTCATCATCCATTATCCCTTGAAAAATAATGAGGAAAAAAGGTGTAGTCCATAAAGTTATTTGCACTTGATGAAAGAAATTGTTATCTAATTTGTAAAAATAAAATTTTGCATTTCATATTGTCCATTTAAATTATTAAATGGAATTTCTTGGTGTTGCATTGATCTTTCAGATTGTTTTGTTGCTTGTAAAATGGCTTTCATATTTATTGCTGCTTGAAGTTTTGTTTCTCTTCTTTTATTCCTTTCTTTCTTTGGATATCAGCAGATTTTTTTTACACTAGAGTTTGTAGGTACCAACAGTTATGACTTTCAAAGCCTGATATATAGCATTTGTATTTTGAAATGCATAGTATTCCATTACACATTTCTGCCAAAGAAAACCCCCCGTAACTTCTCCAATACAAAAGCAATTAAAATTGTATAAAGTAATACAAATGGAAAACATGCCAATAGTATGAATGAAACCAATTAGTTACCTCCAGCTGTACCAGGTATGGGGATCATTTTTAAATGCTACTGAGCTGCAACTCCCAGTGTTATTCACTGTTTATGAAGTCTGTAGGCAGAGTTGTTCATAATGTTTTCCAGAAAGAGATTTGATGTATTTTCAATACTGTTGTTCTGTCAGTAGTAGCTGATAGGGACTTTACAAAATTATTTGAAGAGGCAGGTCAGTCCTGGGAGAAGAGTTGTTGGCATACATGGTACATTCAGTTGACAGAGGGGAGCCTTGAAGAGATGGTGCTGAGATTTCAAGATGACTGTGATACTTTTAAGCACCAGGTTCAGAGAGATGTTTTGTCTGGCAGCCATTGTTTTGCATAGTCCTGGCAATCTTGTTGTGTATGCAAAGTTAAATGCATTTTTAGACAAATTTGTGATGGTTAGATTTAACACTATTTACTTCATAACCATTTTTTCACTGCTAGAGTATTTAGAGTATCAACAAAGATAGGAATAGCTTGTCAAAATTAATATCACCTTGGGAAAAAATGATGTACTCCTTTTCTATTGAGTTTTTTCTATAAACGGACAGAAAGAAACAAGATTGGTAAGACCAACAGCCTATTTCCATCACTATTCTCTTTTTCAGAGTGCTCAAGCAGAAAGCTTTAGGACGCTAACAAGCAGGATTGAAAGACAAGAGCATTATTTCCCAGTAACTATAATTCTATAATTCAAAAGCATGTTACTTCTAGAGGCTGGGTACAATTATCATGACTTGGAACTATTTGGTAATATTTTTTCTTCATTAATCTGAAATCCACAGATAACTTGGGACTATTTGATTAACAATTATACTGTTGATAATATTTGATAATACTTTTCAATAGCATTCTTTATTTTCCAGCAACTTTTAAATCAGAAGCACATTATTTTTAGAGACTGGATATAACCATCATGATTTGGGATTATCTGATAATACTTTTTCTCCATTAATCTGAAGTCCACACAGTTGCCAAAATAATATTCATTTGGCCCTCTCTTCAAATTCTATGTTCTTACTTTATCCAGTACAAATAGATGGAGAGAAATTTTGGATGCTTTGCCAATTTAAAATTATTGCTATCAAAAACAATTATTTTATTATTTTCCTTTCTACAGTGCAGAAATAAAGGCTTTTTAAAAACTTAAGGATCAGCTAATTGCAAAATCTTTCTGGCTAAATAAATGATTGGAGACTTTATTGCTTGCATACTTACCTCTTAGTAAAAGGTGTCTCACAGTTTGCCATTCTGGCATACCAAATTACAAATAAAATGTATCAGATTCATAGGGCAAAAGGCAGCAGAACCTGCTATTGCTTACTAAGAAATAAACGTTGTTGTATAAAATAGTTTTCTGTCTGATTTATGAAATCTTGGCCTTTGGGTATGGTTTGAAAGACAGAAATTTCCTCCCACTTTGTTATTTTTCAGATA
>JANHZU010007454.1:0-14043 GCA_032468055.1 Acrochordus granulatus | reverse complement strand
TCCCTCACAATGTCTGATCTTCAAATAGTTTAAAACATTTTAATCAATAAAACTGAAGCAAAACTTTCCTTCTCTCCAAGTCAGTAGGAGGTAAGCAGGCCTAGACAGTAATTCAAGCAGAAGACACAATGGCTGCTTGTATGTCCAGAATAGCCAGATTCATGCCTCCAGCAGGCAGCCAGTGTGAATATACAGCTTGGCTGTACATGTCTTGATCAAAGGAAAGAGACAACTGGATGTTTCTCCATCTCTCCACAGTCCCTTTTCAGCATGCAGTCCTTGAGGCTGTGAAAGTAGTAGAAAAAGAAGTGGCACAACTCAAATCTGGTAAGATTAGAATTGCTGCTTTAGGGTTTGCCTGATGTTGGATCTTCATCCTGAGCTTTGCACAGAGGCAGTTTCTTTCATTGCAGTTTTCAAATGCAACCTTCCCACAGACACATACATATCAGTCAATCAAATCTTGATTATGGTCATAGACCAGCATAGGAACATAAACAATTTTAAAAGCTAAAAAATATAAAATAGACAAAAACATGTTTAACTTTGTGCATTTTATATTTTTTAGCTTTTAAAATTATTGTTTGTATTCTACCCTTCCTATGCTGGTCTTTGACTTAATAAAGATTTGATCAATCGCAAACATATACATCTTTCCAAGAATGAGAGTCTTGCTGTCCAGGTAGGCATGTTTGGAAAGAAAAAAAAAGGAAAAAGAAAAAAAAGCACCCACCAAATTTTTTTGCTTCTAGTACAACAGCCTTTTTGCTGGAATCTTTATGGTCCTGTAGAAACCATGATGAGTTGTCATCAGTTCATCATCTATGAGGAAGAGGTGTCAAAAATGTCTGAGTGCCACCAAAGCAATGCCCAGTTTTTATGAGTGGTAAATTCTCTCTCACACACACACCACACATATATACAAACACACACCTCAGTGGATGCCTCTGGCTGCTTTAACAGACATTCAGGATCTGGGTTGCACAACCTGCTGAACTGACTCAACTCCTTTTTTTGGTTCACAATTTACATTGGCCCCTGAACAATCAAACAAGTTGGATTCAGACAAATGCTAAACCATGGGTGGTGGTAGTGGGGAAACCAGCTAAGTTTAGCACCTTGTGTAAATGTAGCTGTTCCTTTTTTAACTCAAGTTAAACTTGTGGTATGAGACCAACCAAAGAATCTTAAGTTGCTTCAAAGGGGGCTGAGTGCCTAGCTTAGGAGTTTTTCTGAAGAATCAGATGGATTACTAATAGTAAAATGGTCAGCCTTGGTTTGAGTCAGAGTAAGCTACTTGCTTCCAGAGCATTTTTAAAAATGCTGGGTCAGCCAGTAAACAGAAGGGTAAATCAGGCTACTTTTGGATTGCTAAATACATTTGACTGATCCTTCAAAGTGGAGGATCCAGCGTATTGTTTCATCTCCATCTGTACATTCAAGTTGCAGTCAAATGTCAAACCAGAAAAAATCTCTATTTCCTTCCTATCTTTACAGCACCATCATGCATTCCACCTTGTGGTGAGTCCAAAAATTTTTTTTTAATCTCTCTTTCCTCAATTAATATCAATGCCTCCCATCAAACCCACTCCCTCATCAGCTTCTCTTTCTGTTCTCACAATCCTTCTCCCTTCGTGTTCCTTTCAGGGTACCAGAAAGAGGCCCACCAGTATAAATGTTCCACTTGTACCATCGTGGATTGCCAGCTACCCATCGATTGCCCCAGTAACAGTTCCTCTTTTTTTTCTTCTATGGGGAAATTGGATATTTTTAAAACTCTAGGGTTATTTTAAGGGTTTATCAGGAGTGAGCAAACCATGGTTCCTGGGATATGGTGATGAATATTCTTTGTCATCCAGGTAAAATTGTCTGGAGGTTGAGTCATGACAACTTAACTTCTTTTCTTTTTGGTTTGAGATGTTTCACTGCTTATCCAAGCAGCTTCTTCCATTTGAGAAAAATTTGGTTAGGGAACCCAATATATGTCTTCCATATATATTCTTAACAACCCCATATATGTCTTCCATGTATATTTTTAACAACATATATATATTGTCTGGAGGTTGAGTCATGGCAACTGGATTTTTTTCTTTTTGGTTCAAGATGTTTCGCTGCTTATCCAAGCAGCTTCTGCAATCTGAGAAAAATTTAGTTAGGGGACCCATGTATGTCTTCCATATATATGTCTTAATGACTCACTTGAAGATGTTTTAGGAGTTGAACATTTACATCACAATGACTCTTTATCTATTCAAATCTCCTATTGTCCATCTAACAAGCCTAATCAGGTTAAGTGAGAAAAGTAGCCACCCTGGAAGACATATATGGGGTCTTTTAGCCAATTTTTTTCTCAGATGAAAGAAGCTGCTTGGATAAGCAGCAAAGTCTCAAACCAAAAAGAAAATAAATCCAGTTGCCATGATTCAACCTCCAGACATGGTTCCTGGGCTATAAACAGTCCCTTAATACTCAATTTTCTGGGCCCAGAATGGGTGGAGCTACAATTTTTAGATCCAGGATGTTGTTTGTTGCTTGTTGTTTGTCTTGTTTGCACAGGACAGCAGATTAGGATTCTGTATGTTAGGATTCATACATTTCCTGGCTGTGTTCACATAAAACATTTGGTTACTAAATTAACTCTTCTTTTGGATCTGTACAATCCTAAGTGATTCAAAAGGGCTGGGCTTTTTAGCAGACTAAGCCATGAAAAGAACTGATCCAAGGTTAATATTAACCCACTTCAATATATTTCATCAAAGCAATCACTCGTTTAAATATCTTCATTACACTGCATGAATCCAAAGTTTTTCTATATTTTTCAAATTGTGGAACCTGTTAATTTTTTTTAATCAAGAGGCAAAGCTCTAATAATAGAAAATTGGCTGTGTTTAAATGAACTTTCTTTCCCCTTAAGTATTACACAGAATCTTATCAACTTCAACCTTAGAGTACTACAGAAGACAGTGAAAACCCCTGTATGGACACAGCTTCTATGTTATATCCCTCCAACAGAATAATGTCCAACAAATTGGAGCTATAGCTATATATATATAGAGAGAGAGAGAGCTATAGCTATATATATATATTCAGAACACTATGATTCTCCAGTTCAGGATATACACAAATTGGAAGGAGATGCAACATTTCTGAACTGCGAAGTTACATTCCAGACTTCACCAGACAGGACCTTCCGATGGAAATTTGTCAAAGATGTAAGTAACTCTACATAGATTTAGATCATGGGTGAAGCTAACATTCAAGATCTCCTTCAGTGCACAGAAGATTGAACAAAGGTCTTTAGATCCTTTTGTTCTAAGAGGTTTCCCCCCTCAAACAGCCCATCCATTATTCCAGATTGATAAATTAAGAGTTTATAGATTTACTAGTCATGGTAGTAAATTGTATTACCTCATTTGAATGTTGAGAAAATGCAATTTCTCTTAATCTATGTGTACCAGGGGATGGTATCTATCTGAATTTTGTGACACCATATAATCCCTTCTAAAGTATTTGAAAAGCATTAACTTCCAATGCCTGATTCTTCATCTAATTCCACAGCTCAGGACAGAGGAACTTTTTCTCTTCCAAGATATTAACTTTGGAGTCAATCCTTCCCTTCTCATTCGACCCACTCTTGGATCCCATCACGGGACCTTTGTCTGTGAACTTGAAGAGGAAGGTGATGTGGTAATCAGGAGGTATTTTTACGTCAATGGTAAGGAGCAAAGATTTCTTGCAGTACAGACTAAGTGCTTCAAACCTGGGATGCCAAATGCTAATGGAGAGAGCTTATGCATTTGTCATTCAACATTGAGCTGCCCAATCCAAAATTCACTTCTGAGCAGTTTATGCTCAGAATTAAACTTTTTTTCAAAAAAAAGTTTTTAAATTAAACTTTTTTTCAAACGTTCACTCCTCCCACATATAGCCAAGAATGAGAATATAGCCAAGTAGAAGATAACCAAAACCTAAGATCTCTTCCACTGACTAATCCAAGGTCCAGGAAAATGATCATATCTTTAATAATTTGTGAAAAATTAAAAGGGTGAGAGAATACAAACAATCCTTGATTTACAACCACTTGTTCAGTGACCATTCAAATTTATAGAACCATTGTAGCATCCCCAAGGGTGTGTGATCAAAATTCAGGCATGTGGCAACCAGCATGTATTTAGATAGGTTGCAGTGTCCAAGGGTCACATGATCATCATTTGTGACCTTCTCAGCTGTCAAGCAAGCAAGGTCAATGGGGGAGGTCAGATTCACTTAACTGCAGTGATTCATTTAACAACCATGGCAAACTGGTCATATGGAGATGGTTCTTCTTTATATTTGGTTTGCTCCTAGTCTGGAGCTGTGTCACACAATATTCTGTTATGAAAGTAATAACTGTGGTAACTAATTTCTTTTAAGTGGAAGTTGAACCATAGGGGCTCAACCACTAGCTACCCTGCAGCCAACTGTGTCTCCATATTTAATAAACAGTTGTATTCCCTTCTTCCTCTTTTTCTCTCTTCTCTTCTTAGACCCCACACTCCCCCAATGCAGCATTTAAATTCAGCTCAACTCATGCAAGGCTTCCTTCCTCCTTCTTCCTCGCAGCTGCTCCTTGAGCAGTGGGCAAAATACTACAACCTATGCTGCATCACTTTCTTTTCCCCCTATGGTCTCATTTTGATAACATAACTGATTGGGTTTATCCAACCTGTTAAGCCACAAGTTTTAGATTTCATTTTGGCTTAAGAAGCTGTACAAACCCAACCATTTTGGGTTAATTGTGGCTTACTATGGTATGTAAACGAGTTGTGGTTTAGCAATATGGTTGAACTCCATTTGTATCTCAGTGAGCTATGAGAGTACTTTACTTGATCTATGTACTTTCAGTCCTTGCATTTGACTTCAGAGGATCACTACCACAGCTTACATGACATATAATTCAAATGCAGTTTATTTTTATTTATTTATTTGTATCCTGCCTCTGTTATTTTTATAAACAACCAGAGGCGGTGAACATATTTAACACATCTTCCTCCTCCTATTTTCCCCACAACAGCAACCCTGTGAGGTGAGTTGGGCTGAGAGAGAGTGACTGGTCCTTGATCACCCAGCTGGCTTTCATGGCTAAGGTGGACTGGAATTTATGACCTGGTTGCTAGCCTGTTACCTTAGCCACTAGACCAGACTGCCTATCAGTTGCATGTGTTCCAACTCTTCTGGCATTACTCCTTCATACACCAATATGGTATGGTGATAAAAGTGTTACATTTCATTGGGAGAGCCAGATTTAAGTTGCCAAAGTTGAGAAACACTGGCTTAGAAGGTCCCCACCCTGTGACTGCCTAGCTGTGAGTGACAGGCAAAATGTTTTGTGTCATTCTCTCTTCTACTATAGTGACGGAGAAGAGACTTGGAAAAGAGAAAAAGCTGCAGGAGATGTTTAAAGCCATCCTGAATTCCCCTCCGGAGAGACTACAGGAGGAAGTGGTGGTGAACAAGTTTCCTTCTCTTCGAGATCTGCTGTCCCAGCCTGATTATCTCAGGAAAAGGGATGTCATTATCCTTATCCTTGGAATAACAGGGATATCACTGCTTGTTACTTTAGCAATCCTGTAAGTACTTTGCAGAGACAGTTTGGTGTAATGGTTAAAGCATCAGGCTAGAAACCAGGAGACCTTAAGTTCTAGTCTCACCTTGGGCACAAAGCAAGCTGGCTTGACCTCTCTCTCTCAGCCCCAGGAAGCAGGCAATGACAAAACACTTGCACTCAGGAAAACTACAGGGAATTTCCAAGAATCAGAATCTGACACGATTGAACGGGAGGGGGAAAAAAAGTACTTCGGAGTCCTTCTGATTGCTCAGGACAGATAATACCTTTGTCTCCAAAACGCCTCCTTGCCCCGTTGCCTCCAAGCTGATCGGAAACGGAGCTTGTTATTTCCAGCCCTATAATCAACCGAACCCGGACTCTTCCCTGTTCTTAGTCGACGGGGCCAGCCTTTTCGAAGTCCTTTCCCCCATCCACCTGCGCCCCAGGGCCAGCCTGGCTTGCGTTGCGCTATCGCGAAAGAGCAACGAAGCGGGCATCTACGCCGTCCTCGTCTTCCTCTTCCGCCCGCCTTAATCGCGCCGGGAAGCAGCTCGACGTTTATCGGGCGCAAATCGCCACGACGCCCCGGAGCTTTTCTCCACCCCTAAATGTGCATAAAGAAGCGCCTCGCCTCGATCGCACCCGAGTGCGCCCCGGTTGTCCCCGCAGCGTTGGTTGATGGAGAACGATCTCCCGCGGCTCACTGTATCTCCCCGTCCCGCTCAAAGAGCCCTCCCTTTCTGAATTCGGGTTCGCTCCTTGTTCTCTCCCTCTCCAGGTCAATGTACCGCTGGGCGACGGACTTCGCGACGTGAATCGGGAGCCGGGCTTTGGACCCTCCGTCTCCGCAATGCCCCGCGCCCTGGAGCGGGCTGGTCGCGCGCGCCGCCGGTCGCGCGAGGCCGTCGTGCTGCGAGGCGCGGAAGTCGTCGCGCCCTTGCTTGACAGATGGGGTGGCTCCAGGGAAAACGGGGGCTAGGAAGCCCGAGGCCGCCCGTTTTCTTTCAGGGCAGACTCCCTCCCTCCTTCCTTCCTTCTTTCCCTGCCTCCCTCCCTCCCGCTCTTTCTTCCTTCCTTCCTCCCTCCCTCCCTTCCTTCCCCCCTTCCTCCCTTTAAGTTAAACACTCAGACTAATATAATGTAAGGAAGTAAAAATAAAGAATTCCACGGCCAACAGATAAGAGTATGTCTTAAAAGCAATCACTTTTTTCATGTCCTTGGTGTGGCTTTCTTATTCTTAACCACTTTGCAGTAGCCTGAGAAGTCAATAGGTGCAAGGCTTTCCTGGAGGGTTGGATCTGGGGAAATAAATAGGGAATACTACCTCAGTTGAACTCCTGATCAAGTTTAAAACAGGGCAAATGTAGTTGCTAGCAGGGGATATGAAAAAGACAAGATATACTGCATGGCCCCTCACATCCTGGACATAAATTATTTGAGCATCTTCCCTCTGGACAGCACACCAAAACAACTAGACACAGGGATAGTTCCCCCCACCCATGCCTTCACTCAGCTGAACACTTAACTCATGCTATATGACAGGGCACAGCAATTACTGTAGTGAAAGGAATTTTAAATTAATCTAGAAATTTTGTCTAATGTGTATACATCATAGATTGTAGTTCTAATTCTACACTTTACTTCCTTTTCAACCGGCTGCTTATTTTGATCCAAATTTTCTGTTTGAATACATTTTGTTTTATTTTGTTCATGTTATTTTATTTACTGATGTCTTGCAAATACACTGAGAGCTTCTGTACTGAAGTCAAATTCCTTTTTTGCCTAATCAAGCTTGGCCAATAAAGTACAGTATTTGTAATCTGTAAGATAGGGCCTACCAGTACATGATCAGAGCTCATCAACTTCATACCCATGGTTGTCATTTTAACTCATATACACACACAAATATGGGTGGATGGTCTTGGCTGCTAAGTACTTCATGGACTGGTTCAGCCTGTTAAATCAAGTTGTTTCAAACTTGGAAGCTGGAGAATTCTGGGAATAGAAATCCACCCCTCTTATAATTGGCAATTTGACAAACACTGAGTAGTCCCTAGTGATGGCCTTTGATGGGGAACCTCACCCTCCCTGCTTTCAAACAGCTGTCACACAATGTCTCCTCTAGTTCTTTTTTGGGGGTGTCATTTAAGGGAATTTGGCCTTTTATTACAGTGACAATATGTCCTTTTTTATAAAGGACAGTCCTTTATTTCAGAAAGCTGTCCTTTAGATTTATTTAATTAAATTATTTTGGTTTGGCTCTTGAATTTTCCTTTGTTAGCAAAGTTATAAACAAACAACTATTATCTTTTGTTCCTTATGAACCTTTTTCAGATTTGCCCTTTTTCAGGTATGTCCTTTATTTTTTTTCCAAGAAAATGATAGTCGCTGTAACTTTTTCATATGTAAAAAATAAAGGTCATGCATTTGGTAGCTGTTAAGATAAGGAACTGCAGCATCTCAGTGGTGGTACAGATAAAAGGATTAAGAACATGCATTTTCTGTTGGGAGATAAGACCAGCCCAAGACCCTTTCAATTCTTCCTGGCAGTGGCAAGCATAGGCTTTTTGCACTTTTCTCCCTGTTTTTTCTTTCTTTTTAACCTTATTTTGAACTTTTCTTTGTTTTTCCCCAGTACTAACTGATCCATTAGGCACAACAGGCACAGAGCCTAAGGCCCACGAAAATATCTACATTTATTTCCATGCCCTTTAATAAAGATGCATACATTTTCATGCCTTTTAATAACAAAACAGAAAATAAACAACATTTGAACATCAAACCACTGATCTCACTTGTAACCTTCAGGTGCAATACAAAATACAGTACTAACCATCACTTGTCCATGTAATCAGCAACAACTGATATTATAAAATTGTTAATAGTTTTGGTCTAGTGGTGAAGGCACCAAGCTAGAAACCTGGAGGCTGTGAGTTCTAGTTTCGCCTTAGGAATGAAAAAACAGCTTTGGGCCCATTATTCTGTTTCAGCCCAATCCACTTCACAGGGTTGTTGTGGGAAAATAGGAGGAAAGAGTATTGGGTCTGTTCATTGCCTTGAGTTATTTATAAACAATAATAAAGGTGGGATAAAAATAAATGACAATAAATTCAAACTTTGCAGAACAAAGGTGAGCACAGTTTCTTGGAAAAAAAGAAAGGGCAAACGTGAAAAAGAGGCAAATCTGAAAGAGGTTCCTAAGGATAAAAAACCCTAGATTGTCTTATTTTTATAAATCTGCTCTTCAAAGGAACGTTCAAGAGCCAAGCCAAGAAAAACTTTTCAGAAGCCCATCACCTAATAGACATATCTAAAATCAGAGAGTATGCGAACGTTTCTTTTAAAAGATAATGCCGTTTCCGTATTCGTGAAAGACGAAGCGGTACCCTTTGTGGGGGAGAATACAGGATCAGGAGATGGGACAAAGGCGAGGTTTTGAAAAAGGCACACCTTTAAAGGACTGCGTTGCAAAGGGAGGATGGCCGCTTAGACTGGACAACGGAGGTCGCTTCTGCGAAAGATCGCAGCGGGGGCGCAGAGGGCTCCCCCCGCGCCTCGCCTCTTTAGCTTCCCGCGGCTTGCCCCGGTTTCGCGGAAATTCCCACGCTGCCTGGATCTCCTTATATGGCGCGTGACGCGTCAGGGGGCGGGGCGATTTCCCCCCTTTTCCCCGCTACTCCGGGCCGCCCCCGGTGAATCAGAGGCGGCGGAGTGGAGGAGCGCGTGGTGGGCAGGCAGGCTGCACATGCTGCCGCGGGAGGTAGGGCCGGGCGCGGGCGCGCGGGGCCGCGGGGTGGGCTGGTTTCCTTCGGTGGGCTGGCTGCGAATAGTTGCTCGAACTTCGGTCCGTTCCACCCGAGGGACGGACCCCAATCCCGCGGGAGCCTTGTGGTTCCCGTCTGCGTGCGCCGCGTCTCAGCCACGCGGAGAGCCCGGTCGGGGAAGGGAGCTCGCGGCGACGGTCGGAGTGGGGACGGGGCGTCTCTGCCCGCTTTCCGAGCCGTCCTCGCGCGCCCAACCGCCCGGGGTCGTCCGAGGAGGTCCCTGACCCCTCCGCTCCTTGGTCCGCCTCCGGACCCTCCGCTCCCGACCCCCTTCCCTCCCCGACCCCCGGCGTGGCCGTTCCGATCTTTTTCCTTCCTCTCCTGTCCCCAACCCCGGCGCCTGCTGCTAAATAGCCTCGGGACGCAACTCTGACTTGTTCCCACGATCGGCACGACGGAAAGCCGGCTGGGCTGGGAAGCTTCGCGTGGCAAAGCCGGGGCTGCCTCAAAGAGTTGGCGAGCCCGCGCGGGTGGGGAAATGTTCATTGGGGTCACCTCCTCTCTCACGCTCCGCTCCTCGAGGAGCGAAGGGGAAAAGGAGAGTCTGGCGAATTTAAAATATTTCGGGGGGGAACAGCACTCTTTGGAATTCGGTTTTCATGGGTTCAGCCCCATGTTTGGTTAAGGAAAATAACTGATTTTTTCCTGAATGATAAAGTCCGCTTTCAGCGAGGGTTAGGGTAAGCCTCCTCCGGGTGCCCCCCAGGCCCATTCTCAGGGAGGAGAGTCCACAGACCATGCTTATTTCCACCCCCATCCTGCTGAATTCCTGGCTTGCGTAAGGCCCCCCATTTATTCCCAGAATCTGCGTAACCCAAACATTGCCTTCAAGCATGTTGCATCCCAGTTGAGTAAGCCACACTTTATTAATTAATTATTGTATTTATCAAATGTGTGTGCTGCCGAACTCAGAAAATGACTCTTGGCAGCTCACACTAAAAGTGAGTTGGGGCATCTTATATGAAATCAGTCCTTGTGGTTTTAATTTGCATTTCAGGAGCTGGGTTTGCACAACCTACTACTCCAGGGTAAAAGGGAGCTTGGTTAACTGATGTAAAGTGTTAACTGATGATTCCCCTCCTGTGGAGGGAATCCAGCCATTGTATTTGTGTATTAAGCTATCTTCTTGGGTGTCCTTATTTCTTTAAAATAAGGGTCCAAACTCCTAAGCCAGGTTTTGAGTACTGTAAACCCATAAAATCAATTGAATAAGCCATTCATTGTGAGAAAGAGCACTGGGTCAGTGCATCCATATACCACACAGTGGTTTCTACTGTAGTGAAATGCATTATTTCCTGCTTTGTACATGGGGATGGATGGAAGTAGAATATAGCACAGTGTGGCAATTTTAAAATGTGTGGATTGAAATTCCCAGAATTCCCTGGCCAGCATGCATACAATAGTGACTGAGGAATTCTGGGAGTCTTAGTCCACATATCTTAAAGTTGCCAGGTTTGAAAAACACTGATATAGCATCACCCAAAGATTGTTACAAAGCTAGAAAAGCTGCTTTTGCCACTGTTGTCTCATCTCAGCAATGGTTGGGTGATGGTATAAGAAATTACAGATCCTCAGAGAGGAAGTGGCCCTAAAATTGTACAGATTAGCAGCAGAGCACATCTTGAAAAGTCCCAGGATCATGTGCAGGCAGCCTTGTAAGACCAAACCGGTTTCGATTTGAACTGCCATGAAATTTTTGTGCATGCACACATGTTCACATTCAGAAAAGGGTGGAAGTTGTATTTACAAAACACTTGCCTCTGGTTCCCATATTAACAGCATGTTCCCAAGTTCATCCAGTACCTTTAAAAAATGGTGAAAAGATGAAGTCACAAAAATAGAAACAAACCGCATAACTAACCATATCTTAATGTTAGATCTTGAATTGACCCAATGAAGCAGTGTTTTTCAGCCTTGGCGATTGTAACATTTGTGCACTTCAACTCCAAGAATTCCCCATCTTAATTACTGGTTGGGGAATTCTGGGAGTTGAAGTCCACACCACAGCAATTTGAGTTTGACAAACACTGCGGTAAATAATGGTCTCAATTTTTGTTTTTCCATTTATGGAATTTATCACTCCTATACTTTTTGGTTCTCCCCTCCTCCACCCTTAATAGATCCCCATTACTAGGCTCACTTCTCTACAGAGTGCCAATCTGCCCTTGCATTTAACATGCCTACCCCACCCTTGTTGATGTGCATAAGCGTGCACGCACACATTCTGGTGTTTTCAAAAGGTGATGAAACTGCCTGTAACCTCCAAGTCTTTATCAGTGCCTGACCATAGGAAGATCCTTGAGGGCCGCCCCCGTTACTCCTCTCTTATCAAGGAATGTTATTATTGAACATTTCCTTCTCCCCTTTCCCCCCTCTTCTCTTTTATTTCCAGCCAGTTCAGCAGGTCATATGCTGGATTGCAGTGCATTTTGTTTGGTTTCTTGAGTCCTTCACTGAAAAATGAGTCAGTATGTACAGTAATTCAGTGTTTCTCAATCTTGGCAACTTTAAGTTGTATGGACTTCAACTCTTAGAATTCCCCATGCTGGCTGGGGAATTCTGGAAATTGAAGTACACACAGCTTATAGTTGCCACGGTTGAGAAACACTGGTGTAATTTAGTGGTTCTTGGGGCTGTCCACAAGCTGGAGGATTTGTCTTTAGCCTCTAGTGTTTAAAGGTATGCTACTTCTGAACGTGGAGGTTCCATTCTGATGATTGAATCATAAGCCCATCATGAAACTGCACTTTAGGACTTTGAATGTTAACAGAGGGATGAATAGACGGGCATGTTTGTTATTTCATGCAGCTTGGCACCGTTATATCATCTTCTATGAAGAATACATCCTTTTTCCAAACTGATGCAACTATTTCAGTGGGCTGATCATTTGTTCTGGTATCTTAAGAGTACTGACCTGGGGGTTAAATCAAGCATGTGTGTAAAAGCCACAAAGAGTTCTGAGTTTGACTGGATTCTTTTCCTAACCCGGTAAGGAAAGTTCACTGAGATAGAGCAAGTAACACAAAGTGGGCATCAAAACTCAATATATTTCATTCACGATCTTCTTAGACTTCACATTAAAATTCCAACTTAGAGGCCAATTAACAAAGAATTTCAACCAGAAATAGCATTCTGAGAATTAAGCCGGTTTTACATATCATGTGAAACCATAAATTTGGGAACCAGAGTTTGTTGACTGAATCACTACAGGATGAATTCATCTTTAAGCCATAAATCACAATGGCTACGTTTCTATCATTAGTTAAACTGATGCCAAGCCTAACAGGGAGAGCCAGTTTGGTGTCGTGGTTAAGGCATCAAATCTAGAAACGGGGAGATTGGAAGCTCTCGTCCTCCTGCCTTGGGCATGGAGTCAACTGGGTGACCTTGGGCCAGTCATTTTCTCTCAGCAACAGGAAGGAGGCAATACCCAACTACTTCTGAAAAAATTTGCCACAAAAACTGCAGAGAATTAGACAGGATTGAACGGAAGGGAAGAAAAAACGGCTAGTAGAACGGTGTCTTGAGAGGAGACCCTGGAATTGGGAAGCAAGGAGCATTGCATGCTATTTAGATACAGCATTTGTGTTTGGTTAATTTGAGTTTAGGGCTTTGTGGGTTGTGTGAAACCTACTATCTAGTGATTTCTCTGTGGGGGGGTGTGCTAGATGAGATTTGGACTGAGGATTTCATGCTGCAGCATAGAGTTTAATTCTGCTACTTCTGCTGCTCCTTTTCCATCCCAAAATCTTGGCAAGGAGCCTTGGGTTTTTTTTGAGAATAAGATAGATTTATGAATGGGACTATAGATAGAAAGGGAAAAGTTAATGGAGCAAGAGGACAGTCCAAAGAAACTAAAAGTGGAAGAGGGAAACAGAAAAAAATTCCTGTGGGGTAAAATGATGTGCAGATGTTCAGAGGGGAAATATATGGTCTTTCACAGAAAAACTAACCAAATGTTGAGCTTATTATGTGTATAAGAAATGTGTAAATTGTATACATCTTTGATTTAACTAGAGGGCAATATTCTTAGAGCCATTTCAACTGTTACCTGTTCCAATTTCAAGCAATTTTTGGGGTCTCGTAAAGACAATTGGAAATCACAACAATAATTGTATGCCAATGTAACTTAGCATTTTAAATTCCCAGTTGATGAATTTCCACTCAATTGAACTGAAATAGTTGGGTAACATTTTGGGAAGGAGGTCCCAGATCCCTGACTGGCTTGGTCAACCATGTATCAAGTATGTTGCATTAGAAACAGATTCTCATCGCAAGCTCAGGTTTGTTTAGATATCTCCAACTTGCTTGGGCTTAACTTTCATGGAAACGAAGATCACTGTTCCTGTTTTGCTTTTGGGCTTTCCCTGTTCTTATTTCAAAACTGGCTTTGCAATATGTGTCCCTGGATTCAGGACACCTGGGCACTCTGTAACTCATTGTAGATATTTTAATGGACGACTCATTCACTGCTTTTTTGTTTTTGTTTTTTTGGAAGTGCAATTCCAAAAAAAATGCAAAGGGGTGACCCCTGTGGCTGACTGATTAAGTAATGCTGGCCATGAAATGTGGAAGCCCAGGGATCAAAGCTAAGGCACACTGACGAGTGGTGATAAACGTGAAACAGCTGTC
>JANHZU010007453.1:12354-27429 GCA_032468055.1 Acrochordus granulatus | reverse complement strand
ATCTGAAACAAGTAACAATGATTAATGCACAATATAAAGCAGAAATAGAACAAACTAACCAGCACTTATGGATCTGCCTCGAGGCAGATTCTGGCCTTGGCTGCTGCTAGGCCGGCTGGTGTCCAGCATCCCCTGCTGGCTTGGAGGATCTGCTGCTGCCGCTGCTCGAGGCAAAAGGACCTTTTCCCTTTTCCCTCAGCAACATCTCACAGTAGAGCACACAGACAGTAATGGAGTAAACTGCACATGGAAGTGTTGACAGAACTCTCACGCGGTTGCTGCCTGAACGGGAAATACAGAGAACGCTGACTGATGATGTGTAAGTTATCCCGCAAAGCTTGCTCGTCTTACGAGTCTACGCTTGTCAACTGAAATAAATTTTATCAAATTTTTTACTCTTCTTGTGAAAATCTTGTGCAGTGAGGTGAGGTGCTTGTCTTGCAAGGTTCCACTGTACTTCATTTGGACTTCTGGGGTGATATGGTGAACAAGGTATGTCTCTGAAAGAGTGGAGATAAAGACTCTGGCAAAGGGTGGAGAGTTGGTGAGTAGATTAGTTATATGAAACCTCTCAGTATGAGGGAAGGATGAAACATTACGCATATGTGCTGAAGACAGCTGCTGCCTTCATTAGGTGACTGCAGAAAAGCTGGCTCCCACAGGTTTGAGTACCAGGAAATGAAGGGATCAGCCATCATGGTCACAACTACAGAAGAGATTTTAAAGGACATTGGATTTGCTAATTTCACTTTGGAAATTGCCTATTTAAGTATTTTAAGACTATTAGAAATTTTCAAAATGACACATTTGAAAAGCTACCTCATGAGTTTTACCTCCATTCTTGAACAAAAGAAAAATTAACCATAAGTTTAAAAAGTAAGTTGGAAATTAGACATAAGAATCCAGACAATTTGGAGTATTGAGATTTTTTTTCTCTACGATTTTGGAAATAATTTTATAAAACAACATTGTTTTTATCTTTATTTTATTTTTGTCATCACAGAAGTTTGAGACTTTGTAATTTCAGAAATTGGACAGTAAGGGGACTAAAGATTTCAGGCAGAAAGGGGAAAAAATGGTAAAACATGCCTTTGGTTTTCAGTTAGTACAAGGATTTGCAAAATGTTATAGCATTTGAAATACTACTGGCGATTTTTAAACAATGGGGTCAGAATGGGGTCAAGAATGAGGTACAACATCAGCCATGATGTCTGCTTCTATGGATGGGCTGTGTCTAAAACATGTGAATGAAGGAATAAAAATATGAAATACATTTTGCATTATGTAGCAATATTAGGACAAAAATATGGATAATACAAAAAATGTGGACTTTAAGATGGAAAATGAAGCTAAAATTGAAACACAAATGATAAGCCAAGAAAATGACCCAGATAAGGATTTTCTACTAGATATACAAAGGAGGTGGGTTAAAGTACTGAAAATTAAAATGATAATGATAATTAAAATGATTTACAAATGATAATCCAAGAGAATGACCTGGACAATTATTTTTTATTGGATTTACAAAAAAAAGTTTCGTAAAGCCCTGAAGAAGCCTTTGGAATGGGAAAAAGAAAAATTGAAGTGAGGCCAAATTATCAGACAACATTTGAATGAATTAAAGATCAAGACTGCCGGAAGTAAAAGGAAGGAATATATAGTTGGTTTGTTTCACCAAGGTTAAAATAAGACTAATAATAAGAAAATAAAGTTCTGGTAACTGTTTACAGACTTTCTGCTGACATCAGGATTGAAAAGTTGATAATTTATCAATTTGCATATAGATAAGTGTCAGGTTGTAAGAAGAAGGGATATTTACAAGGGGTGAAGAGTTTGTTTATAATTGTGAGGAAGATCGAAAACTACCTCTTCGTATATTTCTTTTCTTTTTTAATCTTACATTCTCCTTTTTATTTCTTTTCACTTTTTATTCTTTCTATCTCTTTTTTTCTGAGTTTAGTTTGCTTTTACTTTTGTAATCAAATCTTCAATAATTTTATTTAAAAATGAAAGGCATTCAAGAATACTAATTTCTCTGTTTACTTCTTTTTAATTTCTGAACTTTTGCCTATTTCTCCTTCAAAAAGATTGACATGTCTTGACTCATGTCAATAATAGTTTAGACAGAAAGAAAATAATATATTCAGAGCAAATTTTAAATTTCAGGATTTCAAAAAAGCTATTTTTCTGAGAAGTGTAGCTGTCATTTTATTGTGTTAATGATGGTGAAAATTCATTGAAAAGTAGAGCAACTAATATACCAAGACAAAGGATATACAACTTTTCTTAATTTGCTAATCTTCCATCTTTTTTTTATTAGAATAGATTTTTTTTTGTGAAAAAAAAACAGAAAGACACTGTTCTCTTTTATCTGTATATTGGTTTTGGAGAAGCAGGTGGGTCTGTAAAGATTTTATTTAATTTCAAATTATGGTAAGAGAATCACACTTTCCTCTTGCTGCTGTTCTTTAAGACCTGATGAAAAGGCAAGTAGTCCAGCGTACCTTCCACTGGTTATGGGAGATTTGATTATTGACTAATGTAATTTGACTAAATCCTTAAAATCTTTGGTGGCATTACCAAATATACTAAAACACATCTTAGTACGGCCAAAGTGCAGTCAAGGTGGGTAGTGCTAACTGAGATAAATGATAAGAGAGACAGTATTACACACATACACACACACACACACAAAGACACAGACATGCACATACAGTAAGTACAAATGGGAAATGAAAACCAGTGTTTTTTCACAGCAGGAGTTGTCAGTTATGTCAACAAGCAATAGTTGCACAGCTTCAGGGTTAAAAAGAACAGGGAAATATCTGTTAAGCCATTGTTAAGCCTTCTGTTCAGCCAGAAAGAATTGCCAGATTTAAACTGGATATAAAAAGAGAATTCCAGCTTCATGTTGACCAAGTGCAATCAACTGTTTTAGTGGTTTCTTCCTAGTATGCAATAAAGATTCTTACCTATATGCACCATATTGTGTGTCTGCAAGTGTTTAAGGTTAGTATTGAGTGATTTAGTAACCAATAAACTCAATTGTAGTTTTCTATTTATCCTGATAGTACAGAAAAAAATACATAATGGAGATGATTAAATTAAAAATGCAGTTAAAATTTATTGTCTATAAAATGAAATACTAAAATATATTTTTGATGTAAAGGAGAAAGGGAGGAACATAGAAATAAACCATATTTACACACCATTTAAAAGAGAAAACTAAGAAGGTAGCAAAAAGAATTGAATACATCCTCTTGTGCAGCCAATATCCAGATAAGCAGAGATTATACGAGACAAATAAGCAGAAAATAACACTCTAATCATGAAACTACCAAGAAGTCAAACAGTTAAGCAAACAATGAAGTGGAAAACAATATTCTAATCAAGGAATTATCAAGAAGAACACCACCACCACCATCACCCCAAACTACTGGCAGGCAAACTACTGTATGTAAATAGGAAATCCCATACACACTAGCTCTGATGATGTTATCTTGTTGGGTAATGAAACCAACCTCAGAGAGTACCGAGGACTATACAGTTCAGTCCTGCCCTACATACAGGAGATTTTCTTTTAAAGGGAGGAATTAAAAGTGGAATACAGTGAATGAATTAATGAATAAATGAATGTTAAAATAAATTGTTCACAAGAAAGTGCCATCAAAAATATAAAAATATTGCATATTTATGCATATATATGCAGCTATACCTCCAGCTTCTCCCATCTCTCTTAATCTTCCCAGTACAGAAATCCCATCTTGCTGACTGATGCTTATGCTGATAAACCTAACAGTATCACATTTTAAGGCAACTGGGTTTCAGCGGTATAATGGATTAGCCTAGCCTCTTTATCTTGGTGGATTTCAGTACCTATTTGGAGAATGTGCAGTCAGGTGCTGTAATGCTTTTATGGGAATGCCATTTCAAGAACCCCAAATACTGCAAAGGATAAAGATAAATCAGTTGATCCATAATGGATGGAGTCACCAGGAATTTAGGAAACTCAAAGGCTGAGTTGCTGATCAAGACAATATGTTTCCATTCTCAAGTGGAATTTTGTAAGAGGAGGCAGCAGTCCATTTTGTTTTGTGGAAGGTTTTTTTTAAGGGTTGGCTGAAAACAAGGAAAAGGCAAAGTCTCTAACCAAGCTGGAATCTAGATGGATTTGATCAGCAAGCTGGGATCAATTAAAATAGATGTAATATAGATTTTGATTTGTTTATATGGATTCAGGTTTGGAGTGATGTCAGATGTGTGTTTTTGTGTTTGATCTGGGTTGAGGGAGTAGTTGACAGAAATCAGCCTCTTCAGAAAACAACTGTTCATTCCTTCTCCCTGCTCCTCTTTTCCCACCTTTCCTCCTTTGTTCTTGTTCCCTGACGTTGCCCTGTATAATAAAGATTTCATTAACATAGAATTATTAATGAACCAGTGATGATCATTCATAACTACAGTGAAAAATTATGGGCTTGTCCCAAATGAGCACAGCCTTGCCCACATAGGAAGTTACAAAATTAATAGACCTAATTTTGTCTTAGTGTATCTGAAACATCAGAAATATGGATGTTTTCATCAGTCCTTTTTTATTATGAGATGACTGTCTGGTTTCCTTACTCAAAGTTTCCTCTAAAGCAGGCTCCTTTGTGTCCTCCTCCTTTGGTCTGGAGCTGGCCATAACACACAGTACTTGTGGATAGCCAACCAGCAGCACTATTCAGAGTTATGTCATCTCAGCTTAGTTAATTTAAATAACTATTATCTGATCTCTGACTTTCTCCTTACAGAAATGGGACAAATACGATTAAATTGAATCCTAACAAGACAGAGTTACTATTTGTCCATTAGAGTTCTTCTTCTGTTCAAGTAATGCCTTTTCATAGGATGGCACTATGCCTGACAGGCAGATCCATGACTTGGTGATCCTCTTAGTTCACAGTAGGTGAAAGCTATGACCAGGAATCTTTGCCCAAGCTTTAGCTAGTACTGTAGTTGCAGCCATGCTATGATGAGGATACCTCAGTATAATGACTCATTCTGTTGTCACCACTCATTTGCACTAATGTGCATAGGCCTCCCTCTAAAAACTATTGGAAGCTTAAATTAAGTGCAAGTTAAGTAGAAGTTAAGCCCAGCATTGGTTAGTTTTTGCTGATTGGAGGACCTTACACAAGTACTGAGGGTCATGCCCTAGTTGTCAATACATTTCAAGATATAATACAGAGTTCTGGCATTGACCTGTAAGGCTCTACATGGCTTGGAGCCAAATTATCTGCATAATTATGTTCTCCTATTAGAGATGATCCAGCCAATGTAATCTAGCTAAAAGACATGAGAGGAGTCAGGACTCAGAGGCACTGCTTTTTGATAGTGATGTCATCCTTTGGAATAACCCCTAAAAGACATCAAGTTGGCTTGCCCTTTAACTTCTTTGAAATGCAGTGCTCAAAATGGAACTCTTCTGGATGGTGTTTGAGACATGATATCATCTTGGGTGATATACTTGCAAGATAAAAGTAAATATAATAATATCATATACAAATAAATGAAATTACATATTCAACAGTAAAGTCTGCATCCAGAGTATGCAACCAGTAGAAAAGGGAATATAGTGAAGTGTAGAATTAGAACCACGACCTAGCTATAAATATGTGTACACCTTAGTCAGTACTTCTTGGTTAAATTGAATGATGGCACAGAGGAAAAAGTTATCCCTGTGTCTGATTGTTTTGGAATGCAATATCTTATAACACTGCCAGAGTGTTAGAGGTTCAAACAAATTATGTCCAGGGTGAGAGGGGTTTGCAGATAACTTCTCTGCCCTTCTCTTGACCCTCTCAATATATAGGTCCTCCATGAAGGGCAGGCTCAGTGCAATTATTCTTTCTGCAGTCTTGACTTTTTTTTGGAGTCTGTACCTGTCCTGCATGGTTGCTGCACTGAACCAGACAATTAAAATATATAAAAACATATATACAGATTCAGTGATTCCTCTGTAAAACTGTGTCAACAGCTCTTGAGGCACATTGAATTTCTTGAGCTGATGTCTATGAATGTTCTTATTAATCCAGTTCATGATAAGTAGTACAAATTGCAAAAAATTGCAGTTTCTTAAAAAGGCAACTGGACTTTAATTACAAGATGTTATTGGAGACATTTCACCTTCTATCCAGAAGGCTTTTCAATCCGTCCTTTCGTTGAGAAGCTGAAGTTGTGCTTTAAGTAGGATGTTTTCTCTTCTGTGTCCTTTAACTGTTGAATGTAGGCATAAACTTGTCAGGATGAGTTCTTGTTTTCTGCATCTCAGGTTAAAACACAAATGATTCCTATAGTCTGCCAAATTCTTTGAAATCCGTTCTTATTCCCATACCGTTCCAAGGTCACAGTGTCAGCTTCTCAACAAAAGCTGATGTTAAAGCACAATGTCAGCTTCTCAATGAAAGGATGGATTGAGAAAGCCTTCCAGATAGAAGGTGAAACATCTCCAGTAACATCTTGTAATCAAAGTGCAGTTTCCTTTTAAATAAAGTTTGCAAATCTTTGCAGTTTGTACAAGTAAATCCTTTGGTACTCATGTTAACTGTCCACTTCAAGTCTTGGGAGAATATAGAGCCCAGAAACTGCTGATATTGTGTTGCTGAGTATGGTAAGAGGGGATGAAATAGGATTCTTTCTAAAATCCACAGTTCTCATCTCCACAGTTTTGAGTGTATTCAGCTGTAAGTTGTTTCGACTGCACCACAGGGCCAGCTGTTCAACTTTCCATCTCTATGCAGACTCATCACTCTCTCTAACGAATCCTATGACTGTTGTGTCATCTGCAAACTTTAGAATTTTGGCAGAGGGATCTCCAGAGGTGTGGTCATTGATGTAGAGGGAAAAAAGTAGTGGAGCACACAGCCCTGAGGAGCACCAGTACTGATTGTCCGAGTACTGGATGTAATTTTCCATAGCTTTACCTGTTGCTTCCTATCTGTCAGGAAATTGGTTATACACTTACAGGTATAGGCAAATACAAATACAGAGATTCTTATTAACAATTTAGTGTTGTATAAACTCCCACTCCTTTAGTCCACAAATATACAGTGTATAGGTTGTTTCTTCCACAGATATAAATGGAGTTTTGAGAAATGAAGCAATGGACATAATTTATTTTTTCTGAAACTATTTCTTCTATGATGTTCATGTTACTACTTCATATCAAATAGAAAACATTTTCAAACAGATTTCTCTCTAGATACAGTTGAGTGAACAAAATGTAAGGCTGAAGAAAAAAACATATTAATGGATTGTCACTGCCTGTATCTAGTGCTTTTCAGAAACTCTCAGTCTCTTCCTGGTTCTTTTGTAAGCGTCAGCATTGAACATTTTGAGACAATAGCAGTCTTATTCATTCTTATGATAGTGCATTGTAGAGTATTGTGCAGGAGATTGCTATATATGTCACACAGCAATTTTACAGTTATGATTCCCAGAGTGATCTTTGTTAAAGAAGCAAGCAAGCAGTTGAGTTGATTGAGAGGTGACAGATACTTATTTTAAAGTTAAATTGTGTTGGGCTTGCTGAATACTGCATAGAATCACATTTTCAGTTCATTGGTTTTAAGCATTAAATGTTCAACAGGATCTATGAAGAATTAACAGCATTAGCATATTGTAATCAGTATTAATACATGAATCCCACAGTAGTATTATAGATAATACTAATTATATGTATTAAACTATACTATGTACTAAAGGATAAAGCTTATTATAGAACCAGTTTTGTTCATTTTTGGAGAATTAAGAATTATTTTGTTTACCTATTTTTTAAAAAAATAACATTGCTAAAATCAATTATCAATTATTTAACAAATCACATATAGTAGTTAGTGAATCATATAGTTGTTAAGCATATCCAGCTTCCTCCATTGACTTTGCTATCAGAAGCTGGCTGGGAAGGTTGCAAGTGGCAATGACCCCAGAACACTGCAACTATTACAAATACATTCCGGTTACTAAGCACCCAAATTTTATTCATGTGACCATGAAAATGCAGCAATGGTCATAAGTAGGACTGGTCATAAGTCTCTTTTTTCAGTGTCACTGTAACTTCAAATGGTCATTAAACAAATGGTTGTAAATTGAGGACAACCTGTACTTCCTCTAGTGTGGGCTTTTCAGAGTTCATGCAAAGCTTCGATACAAATACGTGTAGCATTTTGAATTCTCTCTGTGCAATATTAAATGTAAACTCATCTGAGTTGTTTCCATAACACTGAGATAGTTTTCCTATGCTGGAAGGCCACTAAGAATTGTGCTTCTCAGTCCTACAGTTCATACCAAGTCTCTCTTTCCTCTACTTAATGTGAATAGAAGCTACTACAGAACAAAGAAACAGCACAAAGTCTGCAGAGTCGTGGCTGCCATTTTCTCCATCAGTTTGTGAATATGACTCACTAGCATCAGCTCAGGTATATCACAGTTTCTTCCTAGGATACATTCTTATTGTAGGGGCATTGTACATACTTGTTAAGATGGAACTATAACTGTTTCATTCTGAAACTTCGACATCTAATTTTCTAGCAACCAGCAACATTGTTAAATAAGCTAAGAAGTGAGTCTAGCATGAGTTCAATAGAGCTTTTCTTTCACGTTCAATTAAAATAACTGAAAGAGTATTTTTACAGGACAAGGGAATAGCTTCTAAGGATACATTAAAATCTGTTTTTACCAGATAGCTTGCACATGCAATGCAGTAAGAAAACCAGATGACAAACACATCCAAATCATTACAACAAAATCACAAAAATCAGGATTAAAATAATGCATATTCACATATGACTGCATTAAAAGTGATAAGCCAATGTGCTGCAGTAGATAATAGATTTTTTTCTTCTTTTTCTATTGAGGCCAATATCTTCAGTTAGATTGCTGTAAATCATTAAGTATTGTCACAGCAGAGTGGAATTAAACTTAATTAGGTTTCATTAATTATGTTTTGGAGAACTTTTTTTCCATTAGTCAGCAGAGTCTGAGTAGCAAAATAATCTGTTTATTATAAAACAATCCAAGACTTAAAATCTGTTAATGCTGAATAGAAGAAAGTATGAACACAAAGCTGTTACAAAAAAGGTATGAACATCCGTATATGAAATCAATATAGCATCAGATATCTGAAGGATTAACCAATATAGATAAATATTTGTGTTCTGGGATTTAGCTGCAAACTAGAAATAGACTCAAACTCCAGAATATCTGTCGATTTATTATCCTGAGTGTTTGGATCCGCACTGCTGGGATCCATCGTCAGACTAGACCTAAAAAGCTTCAATAAGCACACCCGTAACTCCTACTGCCGCCTCACTCCTGTATTTGTGGGTTGCTTCTTAAATCCCTTTCCCCACTCCTTTTTTTTTTTCACTTGCATGCTGGCATTCATTTGTGAATCTCAGCTGTTTCCACAGGGTCTGGTAGGCTGGAGGTAGATCTAAACATTTGTTAATTTCCTGCAGGCGTGTCTACCAGGCTTCTAGTCTCTAGCAACCTTCCCCCCTGCAGGGCCATGGATTGTTGTGTTCTTAAAGGAAAGGCATGCCCGTACTCATGGCTACAGGTCACTATTAAAGACTTGGGATCCTGTCTTTGCACAGCTCCCTCATGCTCTTTTAATTGTTGTCCCAATCTGTTTGGCCCACATACTCCCAACAGCAATCTGCACATGGGTAGATAACCCCAGCCATCTCCTCTGTCTCTGAACTTTCCCTGACATTATATAGCCATGTAAGATGGCTTCTGGGTGATGTGTCACCCCTGTCTGCAGGATGCACATCATCTGCTATGTTGCCTCGCAGACAAAATGCAACTTTTTGATAGTATTCCGTTGCTATGGTCTCATGTGCAGGGTTCTTCTAATGAAAGAGCCTGGATAGCCATTTGCCCTGAATTGTTCAACTAAATGCTGAATTTCTGCAAGCCATCTTTTTGGGTGCTGCAATGTGTATGCACATGTGAATAAAGGTACATAACACAGCTCTGTTTATATGCTAGAAAATGATTGCTGCCAAAGTCCAGAATCTTGTGAATGTCTGTAGGTTTCCTATGCACAGTCATCTCCAATATTCCATCTGCGGTTTTAATAATTAACACATCCAAAAACAATAGGCGTTGTTCTCTTTCCATCTCCATTGTAAACTGGATATCTGAGTAGATCATAAAAGATGTTTAAATTGTCCTGTTTAATAATTACAAAGGTGTCATCAACATATCACCTCCAAAATTTTAGCTGGTAGATCACCCATTTTTCTAGTTCTTGCAACACCATCTCTGAAATAACACTTCATTTTTGTCAAAGAAGAATCTTTTGCTGATATTTTCCTTACTTATTGCCCAGGACCAAGAAATAGAAATTAAGGTGCCAATTATACAAATGTGCAACAAAGCACTAGAGAAGGAAAATTCTCTCCCAGGAATATTTTTAGATGTTTTTACATGTAAAGCAAGCTGATTTAAAAAAAAATTGTGGAATAAAGGAAGAAGAAAAAAGTCAAGCTATAAAAGAAACCAAAGACATCAATACAAAGTGTCCCAAAAGCAGGCCCATAGACAGTGTATTATATAGATTATATTAAATGTTTGAATTGATTGCCATTTGTTCCAAACACTTTAGACTCATGACTTTTGAACATTCTTAAGTATAATAAGATTTTATCTGGAAAAAAATAAAATAAAACTTATTCTTGTATGCCCTCTGAGGCTGACATTTTGTTTGTTTTTTCTCTGTGTGTGCATGGATGTGTCTTTGTGCATGAGAGAGAAATTCTAATAATGAGGTGAGAATAAAGTAACCCTGAAAAATTCTTGGTTCTCTACTGTAATTATGCTTAATCACACATTGGGAGTTATTATTTTAATTATAATCTTCAGTCATGACCACAATCTGGCCTTAAGAAAGATTCAAGTTAGTCTACTAAATCAAAGTCCAAAGATACTTCTTTGTAGTGTAACAAGATTTTTCATAGTTTTAAATGAATACATATATATTGAAGAAAACATAGAGACAGCTATGATTAGAATCTTTCTTGTACTATATGAAGATTGCAAATCGAAGATGGCAGTTGTTTTTTTTAAGAGTTTAATGTGCCAACTATGTTTTTGTATATTATAAAGTCAACATTAAATGTCACATTTGCATTAAGGAATTATAGTAGGATTCATATATACTTTATGTAAAAATACAAATATTCATCAGCTGCAAAATGATTGCAAGGAAGACTAAATGCTCATTTGTAGAGCTACTTGTATTTCATCAAATATGGAAAAATACTTTAGGCAAAAGTGCTATGCAAAACAAATTGAGTTTTGCTCATATTTGATTTGCAAATCAAAAATATAAAACAGTATATGTAAAATGGGAGCTATATACACAAGGCAACCATTTAGGCTTGTCCCTAACTATTCTTGGTACCATCCTGAAGTTTATGAATACTATTTCAGAGAAATATTCAGAGCATAGTACTTGTAGAAACAAAGAGAAATATTTAAGTATATACATAATACTTGTAGAAACAAAGAGAATATTTCAGAGAAATATTCAGAGCATAGTACTTGTAGAAACAAAGTTGTCATCAATAACAAGTTATGTACTGAAGATTTTATTTTTTGTTGTTCAGTTGCGCAGTCATGTCCGATTCTTCATGACCCCATGACCTACATCATTCCAGGCCTCCCTGTCCTGCACTGCTTCCCAGAATCTACCCAAACCCATGCCAATCACACTGACCATGCTATCCAAAAATCTCATCCTATAGTTAAACTATGGTTTTCCTAGTAGTAATGTAGGTCTATGTGAGTTGGACCATGAGGAAGACTGAGTGCTGAAAAATTGATGCCTTTGAATTGTGGCGCTGGAGAAGACTCTTGAGAGTCCCTTGAACTGCAAGGAGATCACACCAGTCAATCCTACATGAAATCAACTCTGACTGCTCATTGGAAGCTTTTTAATATGCTGTCTAGGTTTGCCATAGCTTTCCTCTCAAGGAGCAAGCGTCATTTAATTTCATGGTTGCAGTTATTTACAATGATCTTGGAGCCCAAGAAGGTAAAATCTTCTATTGCTTCCATTTCTTTCTCTTCTGTTTGCCCGGAAGTGATGGGACCGGTTGCCATGATTTTATTTTTTTTAATGTTGAGTTTCAAACTCGCTTTTGCACTCTCCTCTTTTCACCCTCATCAAAAAGTTTTTAGTTCCTCTTCACTTTCTGCCATTAGAGTGGTATCACCTGCATTTCTCTTGGCAATCTTAATTCTGGCTTGTGATTCATCCTGGCATTTTGCATGATGTATTCTGCATAAAAGTTAAATAAGCAGGGTGACAGTATACAGCCTTGTCATACTCCTTTCACAATTTTGTACCAATCTGTTGTTCCATGTCCAGTTCTAACTGTTGCTTCTTGACTAGCATGCAAGTTTATCAGGGGACAGGTGAGGTGGGTGAGTTCTAAAGTCTTTTAGAATTTGCCATAGTTTGTTGTGATCCACACAATAAAAGGCTTTAGCGTAGTTAAAGAAGCAGAAGTACATGTTTTTCTGGAACTCCCTTGCTTTTTTCATGATCCAGCAAATCTTGGCAAGTTGGTCTCTAGTTCCTCTGCCTCTTCGAAACCCAGCTTGCACATCTGGTAGTTCTTGGTTCACATACTGCTGAAGCTTAGCTGGTAGTATTTTGAGCATAGCCTTGCTAGAGTGTGAAATGAGTGCAATTGTATGGCAGTTTGAACACTGTTTGGCATTGCCCTTATTTGGGAATGGAACATAAATTGACCTTTTAAATCTTGTGGCCACTGTTGAGATTTCAATATTTGCTAGCATATTGAGTGCAGCACTTTTACAGCATCATCTTTTTGCATTTTAAATAGTTCAGCTGGAATACCATCACCTTGGCTAACTTTGTTGCTTCCTAAGGCCCACTTGAGTTCACACTCCAGAATCTTTGGTTCTAGGTCAGCAACCACACCATCATGGTTATCAGGAAATTTAGATCTTTCTTGTATATGTCTTCTGCATATTCTTGCCATCTCTTCTTAATCTTCTGTTAGGTCCCAACCATTTTTATCCTTTATCATGCCCATTTTTGCATGAAACGTTCCCTTGATGTCTCTGATTTTCTTGAAGAGATCTCCAGTGTTTCCCAGTCTGTTGTTTTCCTCTATTTCTTTGCACTGTTCATTTAAAAAGGCCTTATCTCTTCTTGATCTTCTCTGGAAATCTGTATTCAATTGGATATATCTTTCCTTTCTCTCCTGCCTTTTACTGTCTTTCTCAGCTATTTGTAAAGCCTCATCAGACAGCCACTTTGCTTTCTTGCATTTATGTTTCTTGCATAAAGAAATACAAGGATATAATACTTAACACATTACAGCAGGGACTGTGAAATTTGTTCATTACTGATCAACTTCAGCCTCTTCGGCATCAGTGGTTGGGGATAGACTTGGGTTACTGTGATGTTGGATGGTTTTCCTTGGATTTGAACTGAGCTCATTCTGTTGTTTTTGAAATTTCACTCCAATACTGCTTTTCTCATTCTTGTATTGACTATGATGGGTACTCTGTGTCTTCTAAGGGATTGTTGTCCACAGTAGTAGATATAGTGGTCATCTAAATTTAATTCACCCATTCCTGTCCATTTTAGTTCACTTATTCCCAAGATGTTGATGTTCAATCTTGCCATCTCCTGTCACACCACATCAGCTTACCTTGATTCATAGATCTTACATTCCAGGTTCCTATCCAATATTGTTCTTTACAGCATCAGCTTTTTTTTTCATCTCCAGAAAAATCCACAGCTGAGCATCCTTTTGGCTTTAACCCAGGCATTTCACTCTTTTGGAGATACTTGTAATTCCTTCCAATCTGAGGGGTATTCTTGGCAATGGTACTGGAGTGGGTTCCATTTCTTTCTCCAGTGAAGTCCTGTAAACTATTGTTCACCAGATGTCTAGGAGCCCTAACAACATCTAGTGATGACTGAACTAGTATGGGTTTTTGTAAATTACATTTTTTATGGGAGGGAGACACTCTTTGTCTGGCTCCTCTGATGAGATCTGTCCAGTATGGTTGAACCTCTGGAATAGTTCTCATCTTCTTCAGAGCACACAAGCTCCCCAACCACAGAAAGGTGGTGCCTCCACTATCACATCCATCCCTCCTTCCAGGCTCTCCTATCCTCCTGGCCCCTTATCCCCTTCTTTGGTGATTCTAGAAAAAGATACACAAAGTCTCCTTCATAAACAAAAAATCAGAAAAACACCTGGCCCAGATGGCATGACCTTTTCCTGCTTGAAAACCTGTGCAGCATAATTGGTCGCTATCTTCACAAAGATTTTCAATGGATCACTGGATCTGTGCTACATATCTTCATGCTTTAAATGTTCTATCTTCATCCCTGTTCCTAAAAAAACCTTCATCAGAGGGCTGAATAATTACAGATACATTGTTTTAACTTCTGTCGTCATGAAGACTTTTGAGAAGCTGGTGCTGACCCATCTGAAAGCAATCATTAATGTGCTGTTAGTCTCTCTGCAGTTTACCTATTGGGCAAACAGGTCAGCAGATTATCCTGTCAATTTTCTCACTTTATTATATCCTGAAAAATTTTGATCCTTTTTTGGATTTCAGCACAACATTTAACCTCATCGTTCCAGATATTCTTCACCACAACCTGACCCAGTTCACTGTACCTGCCCATATCTGTAAGTGGATAACCAGTTTTCTGACAGACAGGAAGCAATAGGTGAGGCTAGAGAAAATTACATCCAATACTTGGACAGTCAGTACTGATGTTTCTCATCAGTACTTTTTTCCCTCTACACCAGTGACTGCATATCTGGAGGCTCTTTTGTCAAAATGGGGAAGTTTGAAGATGACACAACAGTCATTGAACTCATTAGAGATGGAGATGAGTTTGCATACAGAGGGAAAGTTGAATAGTTGGCCCTGTGGTGCAGTCCAAACAACTTAGAGCTGAATATATTCAAAACTGTGGGAATAACAGTGGATTTTAGGAGTCCTCCTATTTCTTCCCTCTTACAATCG
>JANHZU010007452.1:28899-52800 GCA_032468055.1 Acrochordus granulatus | reverse complement strand
CAAGACAGGGGGGCCTGGCGTAATGCAGTCCATGGGGTCGCGAAGAGTCGGACACGACTGAGCAACTGAACAACAACCTTGGGAACAACAGTGAAAATACACTTACATGGAAACATCAAGATATCCTGCAAGAGAGACAGTGTGAGTTGCATATTTGCATGGTCTTCCTTAAAAGAAACCTACAAACAACCAACCCAACAACAATCAATCCATATGGAAATAAGATGGAGTTGTGATTGAAATTCTGACCCAGTGTTTTTCAACTTTAGCAACTATGAAGATGTGTGGTCTTTAACTCCCAGAATTTTCCATGCTTCTTAAAGTTGCTAAGGGTGAGAAATCTGGTCTACCCTGTGCTACTTTTTGGGATTTATCTGGAGAGCTGTTATTTTAAAAATGATCAGTCAGTCATAGGAGCCCAAAGATTCAAGTTTATAATCTCATTATGGTCAAATTTTAAAGGGCAATCATATTTTTGTCTTCAGTTTAATATTTCCTCTCCACTCCCTGCAATTCTTTAAAACCATAGCTCTCATCTGACCTACATTCTAGCTCTCTCATGTGTTCTTCCCACCTACGGTTCTCCCATCCGCCAGGCATTTTTAGATCAGAAGAGCTTCTTGAATATTGTTAAATGCCAGGTAGCTTGCCTAAAGAGGCTGGATCCACTTCTAAAGGGATAATACTTTGTTGTTTTTAAGGAAGGACATCATTCACAAAAGGCTTCATTTATTCTTAAGGTAGAAGTACCCACAATAATGAGTAAAAAAATTGCCAAGGATCTCCAAATTAGAAATAGTTATCAGGCATAGCCTTGAGAAGATCATTATGCTTTTCAAAATCTGGCACTTTGACACCATTAAAAAAAATGCAACCAGCTGATATATGCAGCTTTGTTTCATAATAATGGTTAAGAAATATTTTAGGTTGTGATGATTTTTAGGAGAAATGCCCCAAAGAGAAGAGCTGTGTGACAGTGGAGAAGCAAACTTCAATAGAGTTAGATTCTCTGTTGATAAAGGGAAGCTTCATAACTATGGCTTTGCTCAGGAGAATTGACTAGATAGGTTCCAAACTCTTTTCCAAGTTTAAAATTCATGATCAGATGGTTGGCATCATTTGGTAACCACCACCTTTCAGAGAAATTAGATAGATCTAGTTTAATGCTTTCAAAGAGAGTATAGCTGAGACAAAAAAATAATTGTAATAGGCTTTATTCCATGACTAGTTTCTCTTTTGGTGTTTCTCTGGTAAAATTTTGTTTATTTATGTATCAAATGTGCCCATCTCACTCTATGATGGACTCTTTCTGTTGCACTTGATCTCCCTCAGCTACTTACCAATAGCATGACAGCTGAATTTTGAAGCCAGGGTAGAGATTTCTGCTATGTCCTCAGTATAGTCTTCCTGACCTGACTCACCATCACATACATGCATCATGGGATTATTTATTTACTGTATTTAGATGCCGCCAATCTCAGGAGTGACTCTAGGTAGCTTACAAGATATATAAATAAAAATAATAAGGAAAAAATATTGACAAGTACAATATTAATAAAATGGCAAGATGAAAGGAGAGGAGTAAGCAGCACATGGGGGGAGGTGGAACTGATTAATCCAACAGTGGCCTCCATGATGACAGACCCCCAATGGAGCCCCAAGCTATCTTGCAGAGCTAGGTCTCCAGGCTCTTTCTGAAGGTCAAAAGTGAAGAAGCAGACATCGCCTCAGCGGGTATGGTGTTCCAAAGGACAAGAGCCTTCCCCTGGACCCCAAGAGCAAAATTCCTTGATTGACAAGATCTGCACTGTGCCTCTTTTGCCAGTCCCATTGGGGTGAGATGGTTCCATAGATAACCTGGACCCATGCCACAAAGGGCTTTAAAGGTAAGGACACTTTGAATTACACCTGGAAGCAAACTGGCAACCAGTGCAGCTCCCAGAACAGTGGTATAATTCAGACCATCTTGGGCCCCCCAAGAATTATCCATGTGGCTGCATTTTTCAGTAGCTGTAGCTTCCAAATACTCTTCAAGGGGAGCCCTATGTAGAGAACATTGCAGTAATCTAAATGAGAGATGACTAGCACATGAGTAACAGAATGCAGAGACTCCTGATCCAGGAAAGGGCACAACTGGTGCACAATAGGAGTTACGTGAAGGCCCTCCTAGTTGCAACTGCCACTTACTCTTTGAGCAGGAGACCCGAGTCCAGGAGACCCCCTAAGTTGTGCACCGGGCCTCACTGGGGCAGAACTACCCTATCCTGAGTTAAAGAAGATAAAGTTCTAGATCTTAAAAGTTCAGACACCAAAGCCTTGTTGGCTTTGAACAGGGTTCAGTTGAACCTGTTCAACTGAACAGGGTTCAGTTGAAGCCTGTTGTCCCCCATCCAGATCCTCACAGCCTCCAGGAACCTAGAGAGGGAAGCAGCAGCAGCACTTGGATCATCAGGAATGGAGATGTAAATCTGAGTATCATCCACATACTAACAGTAAATCAGCATTCCTGGTTTTGGTTTAGAAGATGCATCAACCGAGGCATTATGGAAACCATGATATACAATTTAGCACATAGTATGAACCCTTTTACTGAGTAAACAAGGGTTAAGCAAACCCAGCCAGTGTGGGATCAGACTTCTTCTTTATTGCCCCAGATTAAAAATAATGAGTAGAAATTGTAAGAAAATAGATTGTGGTTGATTTATGATAATATCAGAGAAGGTGATAGCTTTTCTGCTTAAGTATAGAATGGTTTTGTGAAGCTGCCTTAGCTCCCCTCCTTTGATCAAGAGATTGGATTAAATTATTCAAAATGCTACCAATTCCAGGTTTCAAATTAAATAACTGTCCAGATCCATACATTTATCAAAGAGGAAAGTATGTTCATAAGAAACAGTTCACGTTGGGTTGTTAGAAAGGCTTTAGTTTCATCGAAATCTGTTTGTTCTACTACAAAGTTTACTACTATGGTGGTTCCTGATTTGCAATAATCTGCCTAAAGTGATGAAGACAACCAGATTACCACATGATGGAATGCAACCTTGATCCGTTATTATTACTTGGTAAATAGTAGCCTCCATCCAAGCAAAAGCACAGACTAAACAAGAACATTTCTGCATCTCATTCATCACCTACTCACCCTCATGTATTATTTTGCAGGCAGCATTGCCTGATACTCAAAGTCTACGGTGCAAGAGTGTACAGACAGGGGAGAATTTGGTTCTTGTTCATCCGATTATTTTATGGGTCAAATTCAGCTGGTCTTCATAAGATATGCAGGAAATAACACAAAAGGAGCCATTTCTTTTTTCTGGGAAAGAGGCTTTGCCAAACCTAGAAGAATTTCATTAAAATGCAGCATATTATCATGCGCTGCTTCATACACACAGCCACATGCACTCAGATAGAGGGTTACCATGGCAGCATAAGAACCTATAGACAGCAAACTTTTCAGCCAGGCTTTTCAGGAAGTGAAGGCAGGTTTTCAAGAAGTCACATGAACCCAAAAACATGGCCACAAATAATCTTGAGCCATGAATAGTTTGGCTGACATTTACCTAAAACATTTGGGATGCGGCGAAGATTCACGTAACAAAATAATAGCATTGCTCTCATCTCACCGATAAATGTTTCCATTTCAGATTTTCCAAAGGTACCCAGCTAAAAAAAAAAGCAATAGAGTGACAACGCAGGAACACCACTCAGTAAATAATTAATTGATGTGATCTTCCAACATGTCTGTGGCAAAATGCATTTTATTTTCTGAATATGCTTTGCCTAAGGGAATGCTTGCTATGTTGTTACTAAGTTTGCAAATTCTTGTGTCCTGAAAATGTGTTGCTGAAGTAGAATATAGCCAAGGCTGAATATATTCTGCTCCATAAAATATTAAAATGTTTCCCAACAATGAAACTTTTATGATAAGCTGAGTTGTGTACTTGTGTAAATCACGTTAACTAAATACATCCTTAAGACAAACCCTTGTGGATCAGTCTGATGGCCCATTACCACCACAATTCATGCTGTCTACTATAATCAGCCAAATGATTTCAAATTTACTGGTTACAAACAGCAGGAAAGGCAATAATGCTCCCCAACCCTCCACCAACGGATGTTCATTCATATACTCCCTCTGAACAAGATTAATGTTCTTAAAAGGTCATTATGAATGCCCTGTTGGCTAGTATGATTAACAACTATTGATACATTTCTCTACAAACATTTATCTTACTTTGCAAAAGCTATTAAACATTCAGTGCACATTGTCATTTTACCTGCTGTTGCATGCTGCTTTTCAATTAAGGTTTTAGGCTGTGCTTTTTGTTTGGAGAAATCAGACTTTGCAAACTATGACAAACCTTCGTAATATTGTTTGGAAGAGATGTGGAGGGCTGATAGTGCCCTGATTTGTTCCAAGGAGCCAACTTTGGTGACAGTTCCCTATTGTTTCTACTCACAGTAGTTAACCTGTACTTGCAGCTATGAATGCATGAAGCAGCCTTAGGAACAGCACTCTGGGTGGGGAGTACTAATTATTTAAAGCCAATTTAGCAACTCCTTTTTGAACAGGCAGTGTGTTTTATTTATTCCAGTTGGCCATCTTTATTTACAGATACAAGTTAGTAAAACCTGTCACAAAACAGTGAAATTCCACAGTTAATATTTATAGGTGCATAGTTCATGCTCAAGTTACTTTATATATATGTATATATGTATAGAAATATATTAACAACTTTCACAATGATGTCATTCTCAGACAGCAGACCAAGAATGACCATAGAAAACATTTTAAAAACTTTCATACCATAAACAATACTGAATTACCAATGATCTATCAACAAAACATTTACAGCTTTCTAAATAAGGAGTAGACACTTAGGTGTTCTTTAAATTGTTTTCAAAATGTTTAGAACTTGAAGCCACAATATCCAAACAACAACAATGGCTTTTAGATCCAGGCTCCATTTCGGAACGAGATTGGTCACAGACATGAAAACTAAACACAGTTATAGATACTCACTGCTGATGGAAAACTTCAAGACACTATAAAAACTGTAAAAAGTAATTTACAACTCGGCACATTGGAACTCAGCACTTGTACAGGACAAGATGTTTTCATTGACAAGTAACAAGAGATAGAAAGAAACAGATGAGATTCAAGCTTCTGGTTCGTAATCCTGGTATTCTTCCTGTTGGAACAAAAGGAAGAAGGAAAAATTAAAATCTCAATTCAGAGTAAAGAGTAGTCATCACTAAATGGCACGTTGTCAGTTTTAAGGTAGAAGATTGCCGGAAAAAACAGATTTGCAAACACAGACTTCTTCTCCCTCGGAATCAGACTGGTGGAATGAAAAGTAACCTGAGCTAGGTTCTGTTAGTTTTTATCTTGAGATATCTTTTGATCCCTTGAACTCTGAAAAGCCTTTAGAGATTGCAAATGAGGGGAACTTGGATCTGTCTCGATAAGAGTCGTCTCTGGTAAAAATAAAATCTAAGGCTTCTCTAATGGAGAATGGGAAGTTGGAAGATACTTGGACATATTCCTCTCTCTGCCTCTCTCCCTCCCTCTCTCTCGATATATATATATAAATATATACAGACACTAATGATATTGGAATGAGAAAATCTGTCTTGGCTGTGCTTTTACTAGAAAAGTAGTAAATTAGGGATGGGTTCTTTTCCTTGAAAATCCTTCTGGCTTTCTCATTTCTCTGGGATAGGTCAAAAGAGGAAAATATATTTAAAAAGGGAGTCTAGTGGACTGAATGTGATACCTCCACTTTATAGTTGGTACTCCATTCCATGAAGGAGGAAATGCTCACTTCCATTTTTGACTATTGCAACGCATTCTATATGGGGCTGCCCTTGAAGACCATCCAGAAACTTCAACTGCTCCAGAATGCAGTAGTATGAACAGTGATGGGCATGTCTGTATGCCCATGTAACACCACTAGTTTGCAAGCTGCACTGATTGACAGTTTGCTTCTGGGTGTTATAAGATCCTGGTCATTACCTATAAAGCCCTACATAGCATAGGGTCTGGCTACTTTACAGACTGACTATCTTCCTTGTTTGCTTTGATCCAATGGTGTATGCTCAGGGTTCCTTTGATTAAACCATGCATCTCTTGGGACATCACAAGCATGGCTTTTCTGCTGCCCTGCCTGCCTTTTGGAATGAGTCCCCCCTCAGATCCATATGCCTCTGTAATTTATGCAGAGGAGTAAAAGGCAAAGGTGACCCTGCCACTCATGACTGATTCTAGGGTACAGTGCTCATCCCTGTTTCCAAGCCAAAGAGCCAGTGTTCATCTGAGGACGCTTCCATGATCATGTAGTTGGCATGACTAGATGCCAAAGGCACACAGACACTGTTACCTTCCTGCTGGGAGGGACGGTACCTATGCACTTCTGATGATGTTGGTTCTTTAGAAAGTGCTGTAATGCTTTTATTGACAATCTTAAAATCTGTCATTTTGTGTTTACATTTAAGCCAGGATTTCTTTGTAGGATATTGCTGGAAGAAAGAAGAGGTAGAAAATGTTTTGTGGAAATCTATAACTTGAAACACCTTTGAGATGTGGCATATTTGGAGTTGTAGGATCGTGACACATGATAAATACATGATTGTGTATATATAAATATTTCTACATTTAATGTTATTGAAATTGTGTTGTTTCTTTAAGAATGTGATCAAATGTCCTTAGTGGGCATTTTACAGCATAAAGTTGGGGCAAGAAACTTATGATTCTCCAACTGTTGTTGAATTTCAGTTCCCATCAGCCCCATCCAGAATGGCCAATGGCTCAAATGAAGGGATTGCAATTCAACAACTTCTCAAGTATTGACATATCCTCAAGTATAACTCTGACATAGTTATGTTTTTCAATACAACTGATTTTTGTTGTCACTGGTCACTAGAGATTGTAATAAATATGTCTACTACATTTTTAGTTTACTTTTTTCCTCTCTTTTTGCAGAAAGCCTGCTTGCACATCTAAAATAGTCATTCTGATAATAATAGAACCTCGGAATAATAACGGAGAAAAAATAAGAAAATCCATTCATCCCTTGTTTCTATTTCTCCACTCACATATCTTTTGATGCAAATAGAACATTTGATAGCAAGAAATAGACGATTTTCCCCTGGGATTGTCATTGCAGCAATTTATGAGCTTCCACTTCTTTCATCAAAGCTCTACTTGGTTTTCTCAGAGTTCTACAGATGTTTCTCCTGAACATTCATTTCAAAATTTCACGACAGTGAATTCAGCGTCTCGGGCCTTACCAGCTTTGTCCTTGTAAGTAAGTGCCAGATACATTTATTCCCAAGATATTCTGAGCAGAAATTGACAATGCCGCATCTTCAGTTAGGCATCCATTACAAGAATATTCTCTGAGAAGATGTCAGAAACAGATTTACCTCGGGAGGCATTTCATAGGCCTCATTTTCTGGGTTTGCTGGGCCTGTGTTATCCATAATTCCTTCTTGTGTAAGACCTTCTTCATTCTACAATTAAAAAAAACAGACAAAGAATAGGAAACACAAAACATTTCCAGGCATGGAAAACAAAACAATTTGAGAAAAAGACAGCCGGCTCCTCCAGAATTTCACCTTGTTGACTGAAATCCTAAGAAGACTCAAGCCTTGATTGCATTATGGGCTTTCTACGCATCCATTTTAAAATAGTAAATTGCAAGAAACCTTGATAGTTGGTAATATAGAAAGTCTAATAAATATAGTCCCATTATGAAAGTTAACACCGTTGTCTTCATGGGAGCCAGACTGGCTGTTTTTCTCTGAAATCCAATTTATAATGTTTATATTTGATTTCATTTACTGATATTGAATTTTCTGTGGTCTTAGATTATAAATCTGGAACTTCCTGACAAAAATACAGTTCTTTGGTAATACATAACACTTCTCAGAATCATTTTCTCTTTGTATCCAGAGTCTGGCTGAGCAACAGATTATATTTGAAAGACATCTTTTCCCCATTTCCCAAATGAATGTGATTAATGACACTCCTTGCCCTGACATACACATTTAGGTCTAAAATGTTTGAAGTTGCCTCACAACTTATAAGTACCATATACTTTGTAAGAAACTCTTGATTTTCCAATGTAGTATGCTGGTGACACACTTTGCTAATTGCCTTTTTATACACTGATCAATGTGCAAACATTTATATATTCTAGACTTTGGATTACATGACCTTTTCTTCACTTCACGACATTATAGTTCGCTGATTACCAATTTTACAAAGTTTCAAAGGAGTAGGTACCCATAGGTCATTCAAAAAGAGCAATCAGTGAAGACTACCTTACAGGGTAAACAGAGACCCTGGCAAAACATGGGAAAGCAACAAGTTGTAGAATTAAAAATTCTCTTTTTTTACTTGTGGATTCTAATTAATCTAATTTACTTGTGGACTATTAGATTCAGTGTTAATACACAACCTATGCAATGGCTTGCAGAGGAGTTCTTGATATAGTTGGTTAATTAACCTTTCCTAGGCCATCTTCTGATAATATATTTTAATCTTAAACTCTAACGAAGGTTCTGAGATCTATTCTCCTCTGTGTTCCAACAAGAGACTTGCTGCTAATAACATTCAAAACAGTTTCTTGAAGCTGCAATGGTGAGCAAGGAAAGCCCTAAGAAAGATACTCTAATCCAAATCTTTCAAAGTAGCTGTGATGTACTGTAAGAGAGAGACTGAAAATCTTTCGAGGAGCTTTTGAAAGATATGACATAAAAATGGAGCAGCCTGATGCACATATTGAGGGACAAAGAGCTGAACAATGTATAATTTACTTTAAAAAAGGTAAAGGAGACCCTGCCAGACGTGACCGACTCTAGGGTGTGGTGCTCATCCCCGTTTCCAAGCCGAAGAGCCAGTGTTCATCTTGGGACGACTCCGTGGTCATGTGGCCGGCATGACTGTACACCTTAAGGCGCACGGACACTGTTACCTTCCCGCCGGGAGGGGCGGTACCTGTCTATCTACTTGCACTCACGCGCTTTCGAACCGCTAGGTGGGCAGAGCTGGGGCGGGACAGCAGGTGCTCGCCCGGCTGGGTGGCAACGCTGGGTCGCGATCCCGGGCCGCCGGCCTTCCAGACGGCAAGCTGAGCTCTTTACCACTTGCGCATCTGAACCAACAGAGTACATCATTAAAACGCTACATGGGGTTTCGCCTACAGAGCATTTAGTCACACAATTATCAAATCAATGTGATTCAGAAATATTAAGTATGTTCAATATAAGGCAGTTCATATCAAGTTTACTTTGACAAGAAAACTGAACATGGCTTGAAACGTTTAGCCAAACATCATAAACTTTACTGAGCTGTTGTCACAAAAGCGTATGCCTTTTCATAAAATGTGCTAACTAGAAAAGGTGCAATCAGATTCCTTCTAATGTTGCTACATGCTTCTCTTCCTATAATCAAAGTGGCTTTGGAAAATGTTATGTTTCCTTGAGGTATAGCACTCTATCCCTTTCTCTTTAGGTCTCCTGTCCTGCTCCAGAAAGAGGACAGTACTTCGTGGAGTAAAGATGACTATTTTCCAATGCATCGCGGAAGTGTCCAGAATGTGGTTACCACAATAACAAATACTACTTTTTTAAAATTAGCTGCCTTGAGGAATTTTTTCTCTCATCAAACTGATCATTGACTTGGATATATCAGATATCAATGCTGTTATTGATCACAAACTTAACTTGATTGTCTTCCTCTATTATTACAGAAAAGACTTTTGTTTTGGCTTGTTAGCAATGGAGTAGGTCAAACAAACTTTGCCTTTGGAAATTTTCAACTTCCACATAAAGAACGTATGCTATCTAGTGCTGTCAGTAGCAGGAAATAAATTTCTGATTTTGACAGAACTAGGAATAAAAATGAAAAGAACACATTTGAATAGCAAAGTTTAGAATCATGAATCACTAGGTCACCCTCCATTTCTTCTCCTAAACCTATGTTATTTAATATACTCATACTATTGTACATACAAGCTTTAAGAAGCAGGAGATGTTTCAGATTTCAGAGAGCATAATGATTACCAGGGAGTTATTAGAATGGTATTGAAAGCATTAGACCACCACGTTTACTGAATGAGATGTTTGCATTATAAACTGAAATAATATCCTGAACCATAAAGTACCTTCACCCGTTTCGACCTAGGATATTGTCCAAACTCAGCCAATGTAACAAATTCATGTTTCAGATGCACCTTATGTTTTGAGAAAGTTGAATTGGTTAAACCATGACTCAGAGTGTGTGAAGAAGCCTGTCAAGCGAATGAAGTCTTAATGCGCAGTTCATGTTGGAGGTAAGGAGCTCACATATCTAAATGCTTACATGCCTACAATAAAAGCCTGAAAGTCTAAAATTTGCAACTCTTGTTCTAAAATCCATCATTCAATGTTGTGAAAGGCACTTTTCTGTTTTTTTTATCCTTCTACCCGAGTCACTTTAAAATTTCATTTAGTGGTGATTTTGCTCTGGTTTTATGGTTAAGATGTTGAGTGGGCTAGTGTTGTTTTCAATTAAGCATCTCTTTTTCATGCTGCAGACTTTTGAGTTCCCCCAGCTTTCTGATCTGTAAAATCCCAACAAGAAGTCTTCCTCCACACCTTCTTGAAGATTTAAATTGAAAAATGGACATTAGGCAGAGTTGCAGAGTGTTACTATTGTAAAACGTAGGCTGGTCTCACAGAAATCCCCTTTGATTATATTGTACGCTGGCTCATTGCATTTGGCACCCTACCAATGAAAGGTTTACTTAAATATGCTCTCCCCCATACATAAATAAGTGACCATCTATTTCCATTAAATTTGAAGCAACTGAAAAACTTCACAAATGAGATTTTGATGCTTTATTAAAACTAGTACTTAGCAATAATTTTTCTACCCAATATACCATGTTTGTTTCTGATATATAAGGGAATGCAAGACATAAAGCCTTTTAAGATGGGATCCACCACCAAGGTTGACCACTTCAGAAGACCTCATCCTCAAGTGACTGAACATCTTGGTTAGTCTTAAGTCATACAACAAGTAGAAATATTTTTTTTCCTTTCCACCAAGTAAGCAGAAACTGCATCATATGTACCTACTACTTGGTTTATTTCTATTTGTACTGCATTCTTAATAAACAGATGAAAACAACTAAAAAATATCAACTAAAACAAACCATTACAACCAGTGGAAGAAAAAAAGAATTAAAATGAGAGTTCTACTTGTTACAGCCACCATCAAATCATAATGCTTTGCACATTTGTTTGGTCATAGCTAGAGGCAGAAATGTAAAAAAAAGCTGCTATCTGATTGCTTTTTTTGAAAGGGATACTTGATACATGGGGAAAATTGGACATCCAGCTTTCAGGTCATTTATGAGTTGCAGAGGAACATGATGTTTTAAACTGCCCTAGGCAACATGAATAGGCAATCATTGTGTGTTTTTTTAGGATTGGTGTGATATGTTCCCTGATATTATTGACAACACTACAATAGCTTCCAAATAACCTCCTAGAGTTGTCCCACTCAGAACAACATTCTGTCTAGAACATGAATCACTATAGATGTAATTATTTCTGCACAGGAACAGCTGTAGTAGACATACCAATTAAATCTGTGCAAGTTATTCCACGTCACTGAGGACATACAAAGTTCATAAAAATATATTCCTTTATGACACAACTAGTCTGCCTGGAACTCAACAGGAAATTATATATTTTTGCTAAACCTGAAGGAGAGAGATGGCTCCCTACTGTCTTCCAGAAACCAAATTATCAAGACTGAAGCTTCATCTACTTGGCACTGATCTCTCTCTGATTTGTTTTCTTCTAGTGTACATTTTTTTGTGCACTACAAGAATACAAATCCATATCTTCCCATGCTTACTAATTAACATGTAACATAGATCTGTATGTATGAAGTTGTACATAAAAGACTGATTCTCCTGATCCTTCTCTCTCAAAACTGAAGCAATGTAGATCATAGGAATGAAAGCTATGGCAAAACGATGATGTCTGCACATCAATTTAGACCGCGGTCCCCTTTTCTAATATGCACCTTAGCATTATTTAGACACTTTTCTTTATGCGAACCATCAAGTTTTCTTGAAGCCCAGCTTACAGTTCATTATCCTTGCGCATGCCATTATCTATTCAACTTTCCTTAACTTGACAATGCAATTCTGGAAGTTGGAAAGTCAGTACTTTGATGGTGAAGAGAAAGTAAGGAGAAGCACCTGGTTTTAGAAAAGTTCATCTATGATATGTTTGCTTGCCAAATCTGACCGTAACTTCCGATTACAGAATTAACCTAGATCCTGTCTCTTAGGATATTGCCAATCATATCTATTTAATGAATATTACTTAATAAAGGTGAAAATAATCTTAGTTAACATTTTATGTGGATCAACCTTTTCAAACTTCATTCATTTCCTTATTTCTGCTCCTGTCCATCCCTTCTATCCTAGTCTACATTCAGTCTATCTCTCAAACTTTAGAAGGTTCACTTGTCAGTAAACATAAAATATATAACTATTTTCTCCCCTCCATTCATCTGCACCTAAATTCCAGCCACCAGAGAAACTTCTGGCAAGAAAATAAGTATGATTTTGTTCTTTCTTCCTCTGCCCTCTGCTTGAAAAATGCCAAGCAGCTGATGCAGACTTCCAAATTATGCAGTTCAATCAGCTGGTAACACAGCTGGATTATAAAAGAGTTGTAAGCAATTGCAAAAGGGCTGGGAAAAGAAGATAAATTTCTTACTCCATTCCCCCCGCCCCACATTCCATTAAAGTCTGCCCAGCACTGACTTAAAATGCTATCCCCTCTATCCCTGAATTATCACAAGAGGCAAAGTGATCACTGTTTCCCTCTGGATTTTCTGCTGTCCCATTTCAGCCTGTCTCCAAGAAGGCCTGACTTCAAGACTCTCTTCTGGCTTCTTAACTGATTTGTCTGCCCCTTCTCACACAGACCATTTGTGATCTGACAAGTTAAAACGATGGGAAATAAAGAAACATGGAGAAAGTAATCAAAACAGAAATAGCCTTAGAAAAGAGGATGGCAGATCCTGCTGTGATTGTGCAACAAACTAAAGTCTAAAGGATAGGAGAACTGAAGCTGGTTAGTTGTGGGGCAGGTATTTCATAGGAATGGGGAAAGTAATTAAAACTGACAAATACAGGAAAACTGGCAAATAGGCAAGAGAAGTCCTGTTTGTTATTTTTTGGGACAAGGAAAACAAGAAGGAAAAGTAAACCTGCTACATACAAGTAGTCCTCAACTTATGTCCACAGTTAGGACCAGAATTTACATTGCTAAGCAAGGCATTTGTTAAATGAGTCACATTTTTTTGCTACAGTTATTAAGAAAATCACTGCAGTTGTTAAGTGAATCATGAGGTCATTAAGCAGATCTGGCTTTCCCCATTGACTTTGTCAGAAGCCAGCTGGGAAGATTACAAATGGAAATCACAATTTATGCGATTTATGTATGTTTATTAAACTTATCTGCACCCCATCTCACCGAGAGGCATAAAAATAAAAATATCACATGATCCTAGGATGCTGCAACCATTATAAATACATGCTGGTTACCAAGCACCAGAATTTTGATCATGTGACCATGGGAATCCTGCAACAGTTGTAAGTGCAAGTACTGATCACAAGTAATTTTTTCAGTACTGTTGTAACTTTGATTGGTTGCTAAATGAATGGTGATAAGTCAAGGACTATCTGCTTGAAGATGTATTTTGGGGTACTACCATGGTGGATTAACATAAATATACCTCCAATTGGTTGGAGAAATGTACTGTCATCTACTCTACATTGCTGGAAGAAAAGTTGGAATAAAAATAATGGGAGAGAGAGGATAAATATAACAAGAACTAAGTGTTAATAGAGAGTGGGAAATTAGTGACTGGTAGAGGGTGGCTGGTGGTCTTCCGACAATCCCAAAACTTCTGATGGTATGACAGGTCAGCTGATGTCTACTCCAAATAATGGACAGGGAAACAATTACAATTTTACACAAATTTAAGCTGCAGTGAGAAAGTGTCAGGTCAAGTAGTACCAATACACCTGACTTAAGGCTGCTTCTCTAAAGCGACAGGGGATAAGATGAAAACAGCACTGTCCAAAAATTAGTTTGATGTTTCTAGGCATCATTGTGTCATAATAAAAATAGCCTCTGATTCCCATTTTCAAAAGGACAGCAAACCACTTAACATCCTAAATGCATTACCACCAAGTCCTTTCCATCTTGAAGCCTCAGATAAAAAGAACAAAGGCTGTCTTTGTGCAAAACATAGAGAACATTCATCCTGGCTTCTTTCCTGTAATTGTGGTGTGCTGCAGGCTGAAGGAAAAATTTTCACAGACAAAATTCAAGATTAAATGTACAGAGAGTAAAACTCAAGCTTGGTTCTGGTCCTGGATTGCCACTACTAAATCTGAGTTGTGTAATTTTTAATAGCTACAAAGGAGTGGCAAAGAGTTATAATATTTAAAACCTCTGTTCTCATTTCTATATTGATCCAGATTTTTACAATCCAGCCTATCCTGTAAACCTTTGGGACTAAATTTGGGATGTTACATTCTCTATGCATTGGCCTCTTTCCTTCTCCCTGTTTGGGGATGTCAAGTGTGAGCTCATGACCTTTATGTGTTCATAAGAGCACTCCCTGTAAGGTCTGCATGCAGACATAACTATGGAAAACAGCTTTAGGGAATTTGCCTGGTTTGAGCAAACCCTAAAGGCTTCTGTATAAGTTATTTTATAATGAAGAGTCCCTGTTGTGCTTCATATCTAATTGGGGGCTCAGTGCATTAATGGTTTCTTACCAGAAAAATCCACCAGAGTTGTATATAATATACAAAGAGCAAAAAATATGCTCTAAGTTTCTTTGTACTGGAAAACTAGTATGCAAGACTGGCTGATGCAACAGCAACCTAGTGGATGAGTTGTCTTTTTGAACATGATCTTCTGGGCAGGCGGAATATGAAAGCACAGGCAGGAAAGGAAAGAAGGCTGGAGAAGAGCATGGTTGCTGGGTGAAGGAAGAAGACTGGGATTGAAATGGGTGCAAAAAACCCCAACAACTCAGAAACATGGGAAAGGGCAAGAAAGGAAGAGTGGAAGATAGCATGCAAAAAAAGAAAGAAGAGAGCTAGGATATGTAAGGGGCAAAGGAGGCAAAGGCAACTCTGCTCCAGCTGGAGCACAGCAATCATTGTGCCTGTTCCCATGCCTTCTTCTTTATCAGGGGTGTCCAACCTGGGCAACTGTAAGATGTATGGACTTCAACTCCCAGTATTCCTCAGCAAACATTCTGGGAGTTGAAGTCCACACATCTTAAAGTTGCCCAGGTTGGACATGCCTGCTCTGTGTGGTAGCACAGCCAGTCAGAAGTAGCAATGTCTGATACTGTTGCTTGTGCATGCTGAATCTGCAGCCACCATCAATCCAACCCTTTCTCTCTTCAAGGCTATCGTAGCCTCTTCCAAAATGAAAGCAACTCTAAACCTTTAGTTCTTTTAAAATCCCAGCTGGATGGGATGTCCTAAAATTAGACTTGTCCAGGAAATTCCAGACTTGGGATAACCTTTTTTATTACATCATCACAACAGTGTTATATTTCTTAAGGAATTTCTGGCAGCAAAATGTTGGTTTAAATAAGAAGCTCCACATGCCTTTTCTTCAGTTGTGACATCAGAAGAACTAGCATAATTCCTCCTGATAACTATAAAGAAAGCTCCCTTTTTCCTCACAGAGTTTATGATAATTTCCTGTCTCCAGTTATGGCTTCTTGGTATGCACTGAAATATTTAACACCTTGGTGCAGCTGCAAGTTCAGACCTTACTTAATGAGGCCATTTCATCACATCTTCCAATAAGGACAAATTAGAGGCTCAGTTTTGCTTGAGTGTCATGCATCAGATTTGAGCTCAGATTATCTTTCAGCTCAGGTCCAATTTAAAGAAGAGAGAGAGGTCTGAAAGGTTCATGCCCCAGAATCTACAACACCATCATGTCTGAAAATGGCCAACACCCTCACTCATGTGCTTTCTATACTTTTATAATTATAAGAGGGCTGTAATTCGAAATATATGTCCTGTAAATACCACTGAGCATAAACACCATTAAGACTGCATTGCCTGTAACTAGAGCAAAACCAAATAATTTGGATTATTGGGACACTGTTTATTTTAAATTGAAGTTATGTGAAACCCATCCCACTTTTTTTGCGAAAAAGTTTTGCGAAAAGTTTCACCTTTGTGAAGTGGCCATTTTTTGAGGATTGCCTCCTCCTCATTTCCAGCTAAATCTTTCATTTTCCAATGAACCTCAGTTCCTTGTTTTCTATGAAGCAAAAGTTGACCTTAGTCTGAAACTAGAACTCTTCCCTTCTAGGTATGATGGGATTATATGTCTCAGCATTCCAGCTACCAATGACCACAATGACTGGGAAATCTGCAATTTTATTCCAATATAACTACAGAGTTATAGGTTGAGGATGGAGATAGCATCTTCTTAGGCTAAACTATAAAGTTCTGCTTAAAGAAAAATAGCCAGCCAATTTAGGCAATTATAAAATTCCCATTTTAATGTTAAAGGTCTTCGTATAGTCAAAGGACATCAAGTCTGCTCTTAATACTGATAGAGGAAACAACGAGGATCCTTTTGCCTGGATTCAGGATTTTTATGTTAATCCATAGTTTGTTTACAAAACCATGGTTAGGTCAAAACCATGGTTTTGATAAGTTGAAAACTTGGGTTCACACATATTAAGCTGTGGCTTGATTACCCGTGATTTATCAGGAAAGTAATAATTGGCTGCTTTTATCCATCATGTTAAACAGTAAATTACAAGTTGCAAAATTCACACAACCAGCTAGATCAAGTGCTCACAGTCCAGATTATTTTAGGGCAATATGTCAACCTCGCAACAACTCTGATGGATATTGAATTCAAAATAGAAATATAAATTACTGATCTCTTCCTCAGCGGTGCACTGGGGCAGGAAGAAGAGAGGAAATCTGCCATACTTGGTGTGAAATGACTCTCATATAATGATTGAATTATTACCATAACCTAGAATACACTAAGATTTGTCCTCTCTGTATTCTCACACCAAGAACACTGGGGAAAAAAAGGCAAGACAAAACATTAATAGAAATGCATTTCCAAATGGCTAAGATTGCCTGATATTCGCTGTAAGTTATTTGCTATCATTTGTAATTGTGCTTCTCTGTGATTAATGGGGGGCAGTCTTTTTCAGAGAAAAAGGCTGTAATCTGAGCTAAATTGGGCCACACAACTGAATGTTGTATGCTTGATTATATGTTTATTAAAGTCACCAGTAACACCCGCATTTCATGCTGCCAGGCATGATTAACAACCCAACACATGAGGCATTCATTACTAATTTTTGAGGATTAAAAATGAAAGTATTTACATTTAAGTAGCCTTTTCTTCTTTCAAAACAGCGTATTAGTGACCCAATTTTGTGTCTACTTTTGATTTTGAGTGATGTGAATGGCTGAAAGTATCATCTAGAGTAACAATGAATGGTAGGTTTGAACAATACCAGATCCAGGTTTAGGATGGAATAAAGAAGATTGACTCGTAACCATGGTTCCTAAGAACTTGTTTTTTTTAAAACTGCCAGAATTTCTTTATAGTGGGAGGGAAGAAGCTGTCCACCCCACTGTGTAAAGTTAAACTTCATGAACTTTTTTTAAAACAATCTTTCTTGCAAACAAGCCATTTTGTACAATTTTTTCAATCTTCCTCAAGTTCTGTGAAATTTCCCAAAGTAGCAAAACTAAAATTCTGGCAGTTTTTTTTTTTTTAAATTGCTTCTTACATGGGAAGGAATACATGGGCAATGATTTCCTTCTCCTCCAGAAAAAAGGTCTGCTTCTCCAAAATTCAGTAATAATTGCCTGTGAATTTCTAAACAATTTCTCTCAAGTCAATAGATCTGGGAAAATAAGAAAGCCAGTGTAACATAACAATTAAGGTATTGGACTTTGACTAAAAGATCATTTGATATCTCCATCTGACCTTGGAACTATCAGGATGACCTTGGGGAGGTCACAGTTTTCTGCCCAACCTATTTCACAAAGTTGTTGTAGGATAAAAACTAGTGAAGTGAAAGTTGGCTTGAATACTTGGAAGAGATAAGGTAACGGAGGTCAAATTCAACCTTTCATGAATTCATGAATATGTAAATATTTCTGGCAACAATTAAGTCACTGCTACTGGCTTCTTTCAGGGTATTTTTTCAAGTTTCCATCTAGTCTACAGCCCTGAGATTTATTAATAGCCTCCAGTCTTAAGTACTAATCAGGTCTACCCTGTTTAGATTTCCAATGTTAATGTTTCAAAGTCAACTAGACAATATAAATTCAGCAGAGAGAAAACACAGCAAAGCAGGTCAGGGCTTTCTGTGCCATCCCCTGATAAATTAGAACATCTACATGATGTTCTAATTTAGAAAATATAGAAAACAGCCAGACAACCACAGATTTATTTAAAATCCTGCCTTACTTCTAAGGAAAAGTTCTGTTTCTGAAGTGGTTTCCCTGTGGTTATTGACATTATCAGCTTCTTACTCAATTTCCTTCTTAAGCTTTCTGCATACATCAATCTCCACCTAGTGAGATGTTGTTTAAAATTTATACCAGATGGAAGAAAATTCAACACACAGTTGAAGAAAAGTATCTGCTCTGGTTATTAGAATTCATAAATTTTCTAGATTGTCTCTAAAATTGGTAAAAAGAACAAACACTGAATTCAATGAGAAAAGAAGTTAATAATCTCTACATTTATTTTTAACTTTGGAAGCAGCGCATTCACAGTTGCTGCTGTGCTGTTTAAGGATGGACAAATAAGTTTTCATTTATTTTGCCTTCAAATAGCTTAATACTCCTGTTCTTCTGCCTAGCATATGAAGAAATTTTGCAAATATTAGAAAGATTTTATCAAAAATAAAGACAATAGAATCTTGGATTCAATGCAAACTTCTCTTCTAGGAGATAAATGAAAGAGGACTTAAGCACTGGATGAATTTTACAGAATCTATCGTATCAGGAAACATTTTTGTTGAACATTTTACACCTGAACTCTCAGCTGCAAACACTGTATTTTCAGTTCCTCTCTGACAGTAGGCAACTGTTCACAACCCTAACATGTACAATTTCTTGACATGAAGCCACAATCAACCAAGAATACAATTATTAGCAATGACTCTTGCATAATTTAGGAGATAGCTTTTATTGGTTTAAATAACCAGACATGATCTTACAGGATCAAAAATGAACAAACAACAAAACAAAACAAAAAACAGAAGCCTGAAAAAAGCAGATGTACCATTATAAAGGATTCCTTATAATGAGTTGCATGTACAAGAATGTGTGTATGCATATATGTGTGTGTGTGTTTCCTAGGTCCAAATTAATAATGTAACAGCATTATTATTATTTCATCAATCAAAATTATTGACATGAAGGAAGAGTAAATTAAACTTCCCAGATCACAAATATGATCAGGGCAACCTAAGGATCATAACCATAGCTTTCCCTCCACCAAGTAACATCTTTGATTGAGTTAATGAATTTTGACAAGCTGTCCAGAATTATGCCAAATACTAGTTTTAAGAGCTATTTGGAGCTATGACAGAACTGAAATTAGGTATGTTTCTCCAAAGGAAATCTCTTAGCAGCTACTATTTATGACTGGTATAAGTACTATCAGACTTTGGTAGAATTGTTTGAACAAGAATGCAAGTATGTTTAGAATGGCCTTGCATGTACTTTCACAAGGGTTCTACAAGCATTCCTTGCTAGGCCAGCGAGCTTTTGAGTAGTAATGCTTCAGAAACCCCTCTCCCCCCCATATACAAGACTGCCATGACACTTAACGTGGATCACTTAACTTGAAGGTTATGGGACCACATTTATCAAACATAATTTTTACTCCATGTACATGGAAGAGTATAGTATTTATTTACCAATGTATATGTCATTTCATTTTACTCTAGGTGTTTTATACCACAATGAGGTAAATATAACTAAAAGTAATGGAACAGAAGCAGTAAAAGAATATATGACGTGCACTGAAGTAACACAAACATCTCCCATCATGGTACAGATTGCTCCACCTAACTGCAGAAATCTGTCAAAAGAGCCAGGATTTTATGGCTTTATAGTAGTGGGAAATGCTCACTGTTTGGGGAAAAGGTACTTCAAAGACAGAAGGATGCCTATGTACAAATTGTGATTTTGACTCCAATGACCACAGCCCAATCCCCATGCAAAAGTGGAAGAAACAAGACTGTAGCCTTATTCCCTTCAGTAAATTCTATGCTAATGTCATAATACAGGTTTTTTTCTAAATGTGAATTTTACCTCTTTTGCTAAAGCACAGATTAATTTCATGATTCACAAATGATAGGGTAATTCTTTCTTTGGAATACGTTAGCCTTTGTCATTCCATCCAGGTATTACAAAAATGTCAGGCAAAGGGGATGAAAATAAATAACCCCAAAATGAAGTTGCCTCTATTGACACAGCCAATATAATAAGAAAGAAATTCATGGTTTTCAAATCAGGTAGGTACAGATGTCCAAATACTTAGATAGTGTCATCCATTCCTCTACTCTCTGGATGCATCAAAATTATAAGGTCAAAGCCTGGGCTGAAAAGGTTGTAAATATAATTATTACATTTGCCAGCTGCAATGGGAATATTTTGGTTCCTGCTGTTATCAAGCTATTTAAAGAAAAAGTTCTGAGTCTTTTGCTGTTCAGTGCTCAGATTTCCATTTTTGCTTTGAAGCTAGTTAATAATGAATTCTATTGCAAACCTCTCACTTTATTCCAAATACCCTCCTTTAAAATAGAATTTGGTGCCCCTTTGTAATAGCCCAAATGAGAATCTGCGAGCAAAATATTGGCCAATACAATCCTTTTGGGATAAGTTTCTGGTTTAAATAACTTTTGATGATAAGCTTATTTCTGCCTGGAGAAAAAGAAATTAAGACCAAAGATCTTTCTTTTCAAGGCTTTTCTACTCCTATCTCCACGTTGTCTCAGAACTATGGATGAAGTTCAACAAAGAATCCTTGTACTGGATATACCAAATGATAATTTTAAATTTCCCCTCTGTTGCTTCAAGGACCTCTTCCATAACTCATTCAAAGATCCCAATATCTTTACATTGCATTTGCTACTCACAGAAGAGTGCTCATCCATGCAAGATAATATCCTTAATATGATTTAACAATATTTTCTCATGTGGAGTTCTTTTATATGTGTTCTGATGCTATAGAGTCTTAGTATCTATCTTAATCCACTATCCCCTTTACTATACTTGGCACGCAGAACTGGAATCCTCTGTTCACCCTTGCTGTATAAATTGGTTAGAAATGGAAATTACCTGCCTCTTACTCGCAGACTTTAACCAGAAACTCCAGGAATAAAGCAAGTTTATGCTTAATCTCTTTTGCAATCAGAAACCATTGTAATTCAGTGGAAATGTTCTCCATAGGAGCTTCACAATTCTGTCCATAATTTATCCTGTTCATTATATTGTTTCATTTTTAATTTGGTCTTCAATTGTAAATCAATAAACTAAGCATGCAATCATTGTCCTTGGAAGCACCAAGCTTTTAGGAAGGAATACTAGGAAAAGAATACTGGCCTCATTTTATGTAAGTATTGTCCATCTTTCTATTCAAAAAAGTACTGAAAGTAATTTTTTTCCAAAAATCATCTACTTCAGTAACTCCTAGAACCTGATTTTTCTTGTCTTGTCAAAATAATTAAAAAATGGTAAAAAGTGAAGGTTTAAAACTGCTATTCTGTTGTGGGAAACACATTAAAACATCTGAATTGGCAAATCCCAGTGTAACAACCCCCTCCACCCCAAACTCTCCTGAAGAAAGGCCCTGTTAGGTATTATTTGGCCATGCTGATTGACTAGGATGAGAGTTATAGTCCAATCCATACAGGAGATACCCAGCTGGGAAAGAGAGAATGAACCTATATCTATATTGACTTCTGCAACTGTTGCTCTTTTAAATGACATAAATTAATCTATGACATAAAAAAGGAGTAAAAATTTAGGCCAGAAAGAGGAATTTAATTGGCTGGTTCAGACAGCATGCTAAGTGTTTCTCAACCTTAGCAACTTTAAGATATGTGGACTTTAACTCCCAGAATTCCCCAGGCAGCAATTATGCATGACATATCAACTACTATGACTGGGTTATCCATTATGCTAAACCAAAACTATTAGAAGTTCATGAAATACATAAACCAGGACCTGTGTTACTCTCTCCTCTTCATGATGTGTGAACATTCCATAAACTTGCAATCAAAGAGATAAATAGGTTCACCTAAAAGACTGTATTGATAGAATAAACTATGTGCCAAATATCTTCATCTGCAAAGGCTGCTATTATAGGGAAAGAAATATCTGGCAGTACCTGATAATATGCAGTCTTGATAAAATCCTTAATGTTGGTACTGCAGCCATATTGACTAAGGATGATGGATGTAGAGTGTAAAAAGGCCTGTTTCCCCTGACTTAGGCAGAGAACAGCCTATAAATAATTGTCCAGCTGTGATCAAATGACAACCTTATGCAAATAATAAGGCATACAATTTAGCTTGGGTAATAAACCAGTGACCCTGCGTGACAATTGCATTTTGTCATGGAGTAAAGATGCAAAATGCATGAAAATTTATTAAAATAATATGAAGATTAAGAGATAAATATGATTTTAATAATTAGCATTGCTTAACCGGCATCACTGCTATGCATTATAGAAAGGATCTTTGTGTTAAGATTACCAAAACATTGTGTTATCAGTGTGAAAAAATATTTATAGCAATGGGTGCAGGGAGGGGTTTTACTCCTCTTGCTCCGTAGAATCAAGAAGAAAGAACAAAGTGCCAAAAAATGATTATTACTAATCCAATTTATACCCTGCAATGAAAAGAAGTGCCTGAATACAGCTGATGTGATGCTACAGCACTGAAGCTTTTAATTGTTGGATTTCTCTTTTTGCAGTGTGAGGAAGCAGGAAAACACTTGTTATTCCAGTAGCTTTAAAGGACAGAAATAAAGGGCTTGGGGAAACAAATCTTGATAATTGATCTAGACGATACTTGGTTCTTCTGTCTCCGCAATTACCCAACTTTCTGCAAACTTTGAAGTATTTTTTCCTTGATGGTAACAATCATTAGAAGTGTCAATTGGCTTGTGAAGTACGCTAATTGTCAGCAATGTATACACTATGTCTATGGTATAGAAGCAGAGGATCATAGATATATGAAGATGACTCTGCACAGGAGAAGCTCGCTTCTCCATGAACATTCAATGCAGGAAGATGATTGTGTCTACAAGTAAACCTTGATTTATGATGGCATTGGGACCAACATTGCCTCCACTAAATGACGCAGTTGTAAAGCATGATGTCATATGACTGCACTGCTTAGCAATGGCAATTCTGGAAGTCCTGGTTGCTGTCTTTAAGTGCATCATTTTGGATGATGCATCAGGGAGGATGTCAGCTTCCCCACTGAGTTTGCTCATTGGAAGCTGGCAAAGAAGATTGCAGATGATGACCATTTGACTGCGGAGATGTGTGATGGTCAGAACTCTGAGAACCAGTTGCAAGTACCACTTATTCAGCACTGTTGCAAGTTTGATCACTAAATGAGAGGCCCTCAAACAAGGACCACCTGTATACTGGTAGGATCTCTGTTTTTGTTGTTCAGTCGCGCAGTTGTGTATGACTCTTCGCGACCCCATGGACTGCATTACGCCAGGCCCCCCTGTCTTGCACTGCCTCCCGGAGTCTTCCCAAGCC